>MJUU01037002.1:4792-18301 GCA_002080025.1 Modiolus philippinarum | reverse complement strand
GGGGGGGGGGGGGTACTCTCAAATTTTACCCATACATAGGCTCGTCCCAGAGAATTAATTATACCCCCCAAAAATAACAAAATTTGGTAGTATACCCCAAAAAATGCCCATTATAATAATACACCCCAAAAAAATACCTTCCAAAATTTTAAACCCCCAAAAAATACCAAAGAGATTTATGTTCTGTCATTTGTTTTTTTTATTGACCAAACTGTCATTGTTCTGCCTGTACAATGCTATGTAAGGCAAATACAACCATTCCTAGGATTGTTACTAAGTTGCCGAAGCACTATAATAAATTAGTGCATGCAGAGTCCTGCATCAAACAATAGGGATACGTCGAAGTTTGGTGCTATATTGTATACAAAAAAGCCATATATTTTTATGCATGTTGTCAATCTTTTTTTCAGAAAACTCGTGTACCCCATAAAAATACCAACATAATATGAAACACCCCAAAAAATACCACCATATCATTGTAACCCCAAAAAAATACTAACATTTTTTGCACCCCAAAAAAATAGCAAAATCTTAACTTTTTACCCCCAAAAAATAGTCCAAGCCTATATATATATGTACAGAAAAATTTTGGGAGTAAGATTTGCTTGTCTACAGGATTGTTACCTGAAAGCCTGTTCACAAATTATTTTTTCACAGACTGAAGATAATGTGCACCTCCTATTTCAGAATTTGATTAAATTTACCCCTAGCAAAACATGGACTTGGCCATTACAAGTGTATACCCACCTCTTATCAGCTACTCAGGCTCAACCACTTAATAGATTTTCATGAAACTTTAACACAGTCTAGATGTACACCTATTTCAGAATTTGATTTAAATGAATATCAAATGGGGAGGGTAGCGGGGGTATATATCAGTGAGCTAAATTTGCTCACAGTTTTTCTAGTTAGACTGACGTTATGTGTCATAAAAAGATGGCTGAATAAAGTTTTATTGGAGATAAATGTAATTTATTTTTTGACGGCAAAAAATAGAATACAGTTATCCCCATGCAATTTCACATGCAAAATGATGTGAAATCATTTTAAAAGCATAGTGCATCACAAAAGAATTGAAATATTGAATATGTAATGTTAATTGCAAATGCTTAAAGGACTTGTTAATTTCTTTATATCATGTATGTGCATCATACATTAACTTATTTGCAACTTCAATAAAAAAATTAAATAATAAATATTCAATTTTGCTTGTGCCAATTCATTATTGAATATTTTTCACTTCTTGTCTGTTAAATTAAGTCGGCCTGGATTGCTGTGTCAGGTTAAGGTAATTCTACTACCTGTACAACCACTGTAGTATCACCACTGCTGTGTGAGTTCACGTCCCGCTTTGTACATTACAAAAAAGGGTGCACTCAACTTACAATCATAAGTGTTAATGTATGTCAGTTACCCAAGGTCATTGGTTCTCTCCGGGTACTCCGGCTTTCTCCACCACTAAAACTGACCCGAATGAAATAGCTGAAATACTGCTGAAAGTGACGTTAAACCCCATATCAATCAATCAATCAATTAAATTAAGTAAAAGAATCTTGCTCTGTTAAAGGTTTTTGATAATGGCTGCCATATAAGTCTGTAATATTTAAGTAATCAGAGATAGTTTCTCCTGCTAATGATCATCGGTTATATTGTCCATTACAATTCTTATATCAAATAGTGGTACAAAGCCAATTGGAACCAACTTGGTCAGATAAAGCCCTCAGGACATGGTCCCCTTTAAAATATGTCTTGCAAGTCAGCACCTCATCCAAGGTGACCACTAGAAAGAAACAGTTTACAATTGGGCCCATTGGAAAACATTTTCAAACATCTATGAGGTTAACTTCACTAATTCAAACTAAGCTTAGACACAATGGTCCTTAGATGGTCCCTTCAAGAAAGATTATATAGTAGGTGACTGAGTGAGTGGGAACATTGGCTTAACCTTCGATCATTATTATGTCTATAAACAAACTTAAAAATGAGACCCTTAATCATTTGGATTATTCTGACTGTCCTATGTGAGATATATGGCACAGGAGAGCCATGCAGGCTCTTGAAAGCCACTTGTTAAATTGGCAACATTTGGAGACTGGTTTCTATCCAATGATATACAGTGAAACCTGTCTAAACCGAACCCCTTTCGGACTCGAGATTTCGTTCAGTATAGAGAGGTATTCGGTTTACACAGGTTTAAAATATAAAGATTTTGATACTAAGAGACTAATTCAAAATAAGTTTGGTTTAGACAGGTTTCCCGTTTAGTCAGGGTTTGGTTTAGACAGGTTTCACTGTACCACATTAATTTTGGTGGTACTGATCTGTAGTTTTAATGATTGAGGCCAGCCTGTCTAGCCATGTGAGCTTACTACCACGACTTTGTGTCATTTTGTTTTCATTATCAGTCCAAGTACTTTTAAAAATCTTATTCTTGGAAACTAATTTTACTTAATGTGGCCTGAATTTTGTCAAAGGAGTCTGTCAGACCAAACAACGTGACTGATGTTATTTATAATAATGGCACCACTTGGCTTTTGTCAGACCCAGTGGAAACCGCAAACTTGTTCACAATAGCTTTTGGATGGTCCTATTTAAAAATGTGTCCATCAAGTCAACACCTACTCCAAGATTGCTGCCAACAGGGGACGTCTTTGTTTAAAATAGGATCCTGTTAGAAACATCTCCTCTGAAAATTCTAGGCCATTTGTAAACTAATTATATACTTGGTCACAATGGCTGTTTTAAAAAGTCCACATCACATCCAAGATGGCTAGCAGGGAACTTAGTTTTACATTTGACTCAATAGGAAAGCATTCCAAGGTCATCTGCTCTGAAGCCACAAAGCAAATTTAAATCAAACTTGGCCAGAATATTCATTGGTCCTGTTCGAAAAATTTGTCCAACTTGTACCTCATTCAAGTTGCCACCAGCAGGAAACATAGTTTAACATTGGACCCAATAAGATAATACATGTATATTCAAAGGTCCTCTCTAAAAGTTAACATACATGGTCACAATGGTCCTTAGTAACTCATTTTTGAAAAATGTGTCCAGCAAGTCTGCATCACACACAAGATGGCTGGCAGCAGTAATTGGAACCTAGGGGGATTCAAAGATCTCCTCTGAAACCACAAAGCCAATTGAAACCAAACTTGGTCAGAATAGTCCATGGCTTGTCCTCTTTCAAAAAAAAGTCTGATGTCCACATCTCATCCATGATGACGACAAGCCAGGAAATTTGTTTAACATTTGACCCTATTGGAAAACATGTGAAAAAATTTCCTCTGAATAAGTACTTGGCAAATTATAACCTATTCTGGCACAATGGTCGGTAGTTGGTCCCTTTGTCTAGCATGTCCGCATTCCAATCAAGATGCGATGGAACAGTTTCACTCTTGACCCTGGAAAAGCATTCAAAGATCATATATAAAATTGCAAAGCCAATATTAGAAAAGAAACATCACCAGAATAGTCCTTGGGTGGTTCCTTTATAAAATATGAACCCTTTTGGAAAACATGTTAAAAAATTATAATCATACACTGGAATAATTGTCCATAGTTTGTCCCTTTGTCTGGCATGTTTGCATGCCAACCAAGATGTCCGGGGCACATAGTTTGACTTTGGCCCCTAAGGGAAAGCATTCAAAGATCATATCTGAAACTGCAAAGCCAATATAAGAAAGGAAACTTGACCAGAATAGTCCTTGGGTTGTTCCCTTTATAAAATATGTCAAGCAAATCTGCATCTCAGCAAAGATGGCAGCCAGAACTGAACATAATTTAACATGGGACCCTATGAGGAAATATTCACAGATATTGTCCTTTGAAAATACCGGTACTTGGCTAATTTTAGTCATAATTGGTCACAATTGACCTCAGTTGATTCCCTTTGAAAAACTTGTGTGCCAAGTTCGTCGCATTCAAGATACTGGTCAGCATTGATCATAGTTTATAACATTGGACACAAAAGGAAAGCATTCCTTGATCTTCTCTAAATCCACGAAACCAGTTCAAACCAAACTTGGACATATACAATATTCCTTAGGTTGCCTCCTTTATAAAAATTGTCGTGCAAATCTGCACCTCATCCAAGATGGCCTGACAGCAGGGAACTTAGTTTGACACCTTGGGAAACATATTCATACAATCTTCTCTGAAAATAATTGGCAAATCCACTGCATGCATAGATTTTGATGAAATTATAGCACATTCATTGTGACATAATGTAGATGTGCACCTTATTTTAGATTTTGATTGGACTGATTTTTAGTTTGCCTCAACAAAGTTGAGGGGTACTATTGAGGGTGGGTAAGAGGTGGTATTGTCCCGGAATCCCGAAGAAATAACTGTCAAATCCTGTATTTCCGAGAAAATAAAGTTTTCAATCCCGTCAAGTGTAAATCCCGAATTCCTGCTGAATAAAATGGCTGATCCCGGCGTCCTGTAAAAGGTCCTTCTGCCCCTCACTATTGTATTACCCCCACCGTTTGCATCTGCATTTAAATGTATATTTAAGTATCTATATAGAGTAGGGTCATCAAACATTGCATGCAAGTACATCTTTGGTTGACTCCCAGCATCCAAGAAACAGTGCATGAGGTCTCTCTGACCTATATTTCCCCTTAAGTGACTTGCAGAAGTTTAGTTATTATATAGTATAAACAGTTTATACAGATGAGCTGAAAAAAATAATTCAACCCTTCTTTTAATATTCTGAAACCAAGGAATCATAGGTTGAGTTCACAGTTCAGTTTTGTCAGAACTACCATATGCTCTTCAGCAATTAGGTGTCAACAGGGGCTGGTAACATACGATATTGATCGACCGGGCCTCTATTTATATGTATAAGAAGGAGATGGGGCCAGGCCTATCAATATCGTATGTTACCAGCCCCTGTGTGGGTGTCCAAGACAAACATTTAATTCTTCAGTTACTAAGATTAAACCAAGTAAAAAAAATCTTAAACCAAATCACTGCATGAAATCACATGCAAATTCATAAATCACTACATATTGACAAATCAAATCACTTTTAGTAGGAAGAAATCTGTTTCCAAATGTCTACCAAATTGATATCAAATTACTTCCAAATCACTTCCAAATTACTTCCAAATAATTTTCAAATCACTAGCAATTGTTTACCAAATTACTACCAAGTCACTTCTAATTAAATCACTACCAAATCCCTTCTAAATTGCTTCCAAATCACTTACAAATTTCTACAAAATTACTACTACTGAAAAATATATCCGGCAAGTCCCCATCAGATCCAAGATGGCCACCAGGGTGGAACTTAGTTTAACATTGGACCCTATTGGAAAACACATTCAAAGATCTTCTCCTTTAAGAAAACCTAGCCTATTGGAATCATACTTGGTCACAACTGTCCTTAGTTGGTCCCTTTGAAAAATGTGTTCAGCAAGTCCATATCAGATCCAAGATGGGTGCAGCGCAGAACATAGTTTTGTATGATGGACCGTATTGGAAAACACATTCAAAGATCTTCTCCTCTGAAACAACTTGGTTAACTGGAATCAAACCTGGTCTATAATAGTCATTAGGTAGTCCTATCCAGAAACAATCTAACAAGTCTACAATCTAAGATGGGCACCAGCTAGGAAATTAGATTAACATTGGACCCTATTGGAATACACATTCAAAGATCTGACGGTGAGTGAGTCATCTGAAATTTATAACTTGGCTAACAGGAACGAAACCTGGTCACAAGTGTCCTTCATTGACTGTCTTCGGGAAAATGCATTCAGAGATCTTCCCATCTGAAACTACTTTTCTTATTGGAACCAAACTTAGTCACAGTGGTCCTTTGATGGCCCACTTTGACTCCTATTCCCTCCCTCTCTTTCCATTTTTGTCATTTTTATGTGTTTTTTAATTTGTACATATTGTGTTTTTTACCTTTTAATCGTGGCCAACTATACCATTTTATTTTGTTCCATTGTTAATTTGTGGCCATCGCACAACATATTTATATATTTATATTTTTATATTTATTCTCACTTTGAAAATGGGCGTCCAGTTAGTTCTTATCAGATCCAAGATGGCCACCAATGGGAGGCATAGTTTAACATAGGACCTTATTGGAAATGCACACAAAGATCATCTTCTTTTACACATTTGGCCTTAATTACAAGGAGGTCTATTATCATACTAGAAAATGAGACCCTTTATCATTGAGGTTATTTTTACTGACTATGCCAGCCTGGAATAGGTGAGCTCTAACAGTCTCTTGGGAGCCTCTAGTTTTGGTTAATGCACCATATCTCGGCACCTACATGCCATAGACAGATGATAATTGGTAATTGGTTACATCTTTGGAAGTAACCAACATTCATACCAGAATTACGTCATCTAGCTTGTCCTACTGTATAGTGGGTTATTTTCGCTGGTCTAAAATTTTGCGGATTTGAGCGCAAAATGTATGCCAAAAATTTTAGCGTTTTATATTTTCGTGGATTATCAAAGATCCTATGGATATCCTATGAATGCATAAAATATTTGCGGAATTTATTTTTGAGATTTAAGTCCATCCGCTAAAATATTCGAAAATTACCTGCTATACGGTATATTTTGGTAGAATTCCAGAAAATGTCCAAGACCAAAAATATTGGCCTCCTTCGATTTGGACAGCTCTAGAGTAGAATTGCTGTTACACCTTTTTAGTGCCGTCCCACTGGAAATGACTAGCCAATCAAATCCATTCTCTGAAAATTTTACACATGTGCAGTCATGATTTTTGCCGCCATATTAACCCTAGATTAACTCGATATTAACCCTGCTTTTCAAAGGTTTGCGTGAGTTAACTCTAGACGAGTAAACTTGTATCATTCGATAGCCACAACTCGTTTAACTTGATGTAAAAGTTAACCTGAGTTGGACGAATCAAAGTAGGCCATTAAGTTTGCCTTGGCTAAGTTGAGGGGGGACTATTGGAGTACCCCAGTGTCCTAGCTCATCTTCTTCTGCGTCCCGGTCTACTGGTCCATGTCCATCTTTAGGTGTATATCAGAGTAAGTATGCAGGGTAGGGTCATCAAACTTTGCAGCAGGTGCATCTTGGGTTGACAGCCTCCAAGGAAATTTAAAGTCTCTCTTACCTTTATTTTCCGCTTGAGTGGCTTACATTCAAATTTACATCTCAGTTACTATAAATAGTACAATTATAACTATGCATATGCATGTATCTCTGTTGGTAGGTCAGCATCTAGGCAAAATTAATTCGCTTTGACCTATATTTTATGCTTGAGTGACTCGCATTCAAGTGCAGATCTCAGTCAATGTACATGGTAGGATTATCTAACCTTGCATATGCATGTATCTCTGTTGGCAGGTTAGCATCCAGACAGAATTAGGTCACTTTGACCTATATTTTACCCTTGAGTGACTTGCATTTTTCGCTTGAGTGACTTTCAAGTTTGTTTATGTCAGTTCAGATCTCGGTCACTGTACATCGCGGTAGGATCATCTAACCTTGCACATACATGCGTCTTTGATGGTAGGTCAGCACCCAGGCAAAATTAGGTCACTTTGACCTATATTTTACCCTTGAGTGACTTACATTCAAGTTAATGTCCCAAGTTCAGATGTTGGAAATTGTACATGGTAGGATCAGCTAACCTTACACATAAATACATCTCTGCATGGTTGATTAGCATCTAGCATCAGCATCTAGTCGAATTGAGGTCACTTTGACCAATATATTTCACTTGACTGACTTACATTCATGTTTATACCAAAATTCAGATCTGCAATGACTGTGTATGGTAGGATCATATAACCTTACATATACATGCATTTTGGATAATAGGTCAGTTAATCGAGGCGAAATGGGATTGGTATGACAATATGCCATAACGAGGGGAACTTTGTAATTATTGATTCCCTAATGTTTGTTTAGCCCGCGTTGAAAGTTGCGAAAAAAGCTAGACATAGGCGTGCAAAGTATGACAAAGGCGACAGCCACGACGTTAACTGTAACAAAATAAAAGATATTTCGAAAACCCTTTGATGTAGGAACATCATATTTGTTCCAGTGGTAGTACTAATAAATTTCCGCCTGTTAGCAACCATGCTTTTTGGAAGAATTTTAGTCAAAACGGTTTAGATTTCAGAAGATTTTGATTCCAACTTGGGTAAATTTTGCTGAGACACAAAGACAAGCAATTTCTAGGAATTCTTGTAAGCAATCATGCTTTTTGGAAGAATTTTAGTCAAAACAAATATTTCTAATGGTTAGATTTCAAATTTCTCTTTCACTTTATATCTAGGGGGGGATGCGTCGTATGCCATTTTGGCCCCTATGATATCAACATCCTGTTTGCCTGGACTTTACAAAAATGGGGGATGATGCATTCCCCCTTTATATAAAGTAAAATACCAAATTTGAAATTAATCAGTCCAGCAGTAGCTATTAGCCATTTTTTCCCTTATTGAACATAGTGAAATTTTCATCGCACTT
This sequence comes from Modiolus philippinarum, assembly GCA_002080025.1. Taxonomy (NCBI): domain Eukaryota; kingdom Metazoa; phylum Mollusca; class Bivalvia; order Mytilida; family Modiolidae; genus Modiolus; species Modiolus philippinarum. Next base: position 9,827 of record MJUU01037002.1, on the reverse strand, counting down.
TTCTCAGCTACTGCTGGACTGATTAATTTCAAATTTGGTATTTTACTTTATATAAAGGGGGAATGCATCATCCCCCATTTTGGTTACCTTACAATACCAACTTCCTATTTAACGGGACTTAGCTATTTTTCCCCTTATTGAACATGGTGAAAATTTTCGTTGCACTTTTCTCAGCTACTGCAGAGCAAATTAATTTCAAATTTGGTATTTGACTTCATATATAGGGGGAATGTATTGTCTCCCATTTTGGTTACCTTATGATATCAACTTCCTGTTTGCCAGGGCTAAGCCATTTTCCCCCTTATTATCCCCTTGTCCAATGGAGTTGGGGTCAGGGGATATAGCATCTCGCCTGTCCGTCCGTCCGTCCGAGTGTCTGTCAGTTCGTCCCACCTCAGGTTAAAGTTTGCGTAAAGGTTCATATCTGAGAAACTACATGTGGCACATCAATCATCTTTGGTCAGTGGATGCGTCTTGGAGAGTGATGCTGCTTCAGATGATAATTGGGTCACTTTGACCTAAATTTTATGCTTCAATGACTCGGGTTAAAGTTTGCATTAAGGTTCATATCTGAGAAACTACATGTGACACATCAATCATCTTTGGTCAGTGGATGCGTCTTGGAGAGTGATGCTGCTTCAGAGGATAATTGGGTTATTTTGACCTACATTTTACACTTCAATGACTCAGGTTAAAACTTGCGTTAAGGTTCAAAAAATTATCTGAGAAACTACATGTGGCACATCAATCATCTTTGGTCAGTGGATGCGTCTTGGAGAGTGATGATGCTTCAGATGATAATTAGGTCTCTCTTACTACATTTTATGCTTCAATGACTCAGATTAAAGTTTGCGTTAAGGTTCATATCTGAGAAACTACATGTGGCACATCATTCATCTTTGGTCAGTGGATGCATCTTAGAGAGTGATGTTGCTTCAGATGATAGTTGGGTCAATCTGACCTACATTTTATGCTTCAATGACTACCGTTGCACTACGGTTCATATCTGAGAAACTACATGTAGCACATCAGTCATCTTTGGTCAGTTGATGCGTCTTGGAGAGTGTTACAGCTTCAGATGATAATTGGGTCACTTTGACCTACATTTTACACTTGACTGACTTTGGTTAAAGTTTCCATTCATGTTTATACCTGAGAAACTACATGTTACACTTCAATAATTTTAATGTTCAGTAGATGTACCTTCAACATTTATACATCTTTAGATTATATTAGGGTTATTATTTCTTGACAGCGGGCGAGGGGATTATCTGTCGTTTGCGACTGCTCCCATCTCTAGTTGAACATAGTGAAAATTTGCATCACATTTTTCTTAGCTTACACTGCTGGGCCGATTTGTTTCAAATTTGGTATTTGACTTTATATATAGGGGGAATGTGTGGTCTCCTATTTTGGCTACCTTATGATATCAACTTCCTGTTTGGCGGGCTTCGCCATTTTTTACCTTATTGAACATAGTGAAAATTTTTCGTCCCACTTTTCTCAGCTGCTGCTGGGCCAATTTATTTCAAATTCGGTATTTGACTTTATATATAGGAGGAATGTGTCGTCTCCCATTTTGGTTACCTCATGATATCAACTTCCTGTTTGGCGGGAATTAGCCATTTTTCCTTTTTTAATTTACGTGTTAAGTCCATTTGGCGACTATAAAAATAGGGAAAAAAATTAATTAAAAATCTGGTCGTTAATATACCTTTTTTTAAATTAGATTTATTTAAAGGGCCAATTCATACATATTAGGTGTGAATTTTACCTGTAGATTTCTCTGCAAATAAAAAAGTTTTCCATTTCACTTAAGGGTAAAATGATGTCCGTTTTCTGTGTGTACCATATTGGGAGTAATAAAAATCTATTTCAACAGCCACCATGTGCTTTGTGTTTAGAAACAACGAGTCAGCTGACCACTAGTTGCATGTAGGTAAAACTTTTTTTTTGCCAAATTTGGAAGTATAATGTGTATACCTGTTCAGGTAAAAATCAATACCTTGATGAAACAAGTATCAGAATGTCATAATTTATTGTACACTAGGGGGATACTAGTATATTAAAGTACATGTAAACTTTACCTAGTCGTAATACAGCATGAGAATCATATGAAGCAACAGAATCACCATTTGTTTATGCAAATTTGATTATAAAAATAAATTAAAAAAATAAGATAAATGTTAAAAAAGAAAAATCTTATAAAATACTGGTTAATATATTTTCAAGAAAAAATATATTTGTATAATACAGTAGAACCTCGATGGCTCGAACTGCAATAACTCTAACACCATGGATGCCTCGAACCCTTTTTGTGGACCCTTGGGTAAAATTTAAACAAAGTTCGACCTCGATAACTTGAACACCCCTTTTGCTCGAACTGTTTTCATCGGTCTCTTGGGTGTTCGAGCCATCGAAGTTTGACTGTAGTTATTAAATTTAATTGTAACTTGTACTCCAAATTTCTTCTCAGTACGGCAAACTTTATTTGATAAAAACAAAGTTGAATTGCCATATTTAGATTCCTTAGTGGCCAACGGATTTTGTTCGTTATGAAAACAACAATAAAATGTTGAAGATGTTTATCTTTACATGCAAATGCGAGGTCTATATTTAAATTCATATAAGTGCCATGTGACAGAATGTGTATAACAATAGCCAGTAAGTGTTAGGTCAGGCTGTTTAGTTTTATGGCACACTCCCATACTTGTGTTCTGAAAAAATACTATTGCAAGTAATGGACAAAATCTTTATTTTTTAGAAGAAAATCCCATAATTATGTTTTTCAATTATGTATTGACTATTTTATTAAGAAATGTTTCACTAAACATGTCTATAATTTATCTTTGATTTTTAATTGATTTTTTCCCTATTTTTATAACCACCAAAATACGAGTGGGAGTATACCTAGCATGACAACATGTGCAACCTCATGTTTCCAAATAAGCCATATATTGAAAATTTTTATCAAATATTTCTTTGCTTTTGTTTGTAATAATGATTTGATATTTGGACTGTCAACTTCAGTATTGGGAATTGTACCCAGACCCATCGCTCATCTATTTTCTATTTGTCTATATACTATAGCAGAGCAAGTATATTATGCAACCCATCAGACTATATTATGGCTTTCCTTTTTGCAGATTAGTAATGATTATTGCATGGCTAACCACCAACGTGCTTATAAACTATGAACTATGAACTATGCACTATTGTTGTCAATTTTTAGTTCGCCTCAACGAAGTTGAGGGGGACTATTGGAGTACCCCCGGCGTCCGCGTCTACGTCCGCGTCCGCATTTGGGCATATATCTCTGCAACTATGCATGGTAGGATCATCAAACTTAAATTGTATGCAGGTGCATCTTGGGCTATCTCACAGCCTCGAAGGAAAATTGGGTCTCTCTGACCTATATTTTCCGCTTGAACGACTTACATTCAAGTTTACGTCCGAGTTCAGATCTCAGTCACTAAACATGGTAGGTTCATGTAACCTTGCATATGCATGCATCTCGGATGGAAGGTCAGCATCCAGGCAAAATAAGGTCACTTTGACCTTTATTTTCCGCTTGAACAACTAACATTCAAGTTTACGTCCGAGTTCAGATCTCAGTCACTATAATACATGGTAGGATCATGTAACCTCTGATGGAAGGTCAGCATCCAGGTCACTTTGACCTATATTTTATGCTTGATTGATTTACATTCAAGTTTTCGGACGAGTTCAGATCTTAGTCACTATACATGGTACAATCATGTAACCTGGCATATGCTATTATAACTCTAATGGTAGATCAGCATCCAGACAAAATTAGGTCACGTTGACCTATATTTTCCGCTTGATTGATTTACATCCAAGTTTTTGGATAAGTTCATATCTCAGTCACTTTACATGGTAGGATCATGTAACCTTGCATAGGCATGCATCCCTAATGGTACATCAGCATCCAGGCAAAAGTAGGTCACTTTGACTGATGTTTTACGCATGAGTGATTAATGTCCAAGTTTTCAGGCAAGTTCAGATCTCAGTCACTATACATGGTAGGATCAGGTAACCTTGCTCAGGCATGCAAATGTGATGTCAACATCCAGTCAAGATTTTGTTTCTGTGACAAAGTGCCATAATGAGACGAACTCTGTAATCATTGATTACCTATGTTTATTAGGGCCTGCCATGAAATGGCAGCACCCTATAGTAATCAGCCTGTCTGTCTGTCAGTTCAAGATTGGCCTCACCGTTTTTTTATGATTTTTTATCCCTTGCATAGTGAAAGCAGGGGATACAGTATTGCGGTCCATACGTCCCATCTCTAGATTTTCCATGGAAATTACATGGAAACTGCTAATTTGCATTTCCATGGAGTATTGGAACATGGAATTCCGTGTGAAAGTTTAAAAAAAAATTCCATGGAAAATAGAGTGTCATGGAAAGTACCTACATGGAAATTATTTTTTTCCATCTCGACATGGAATTCCATGTTCCAATACTCCATGGAAATGCAAATAAGCAGATCCATGTAAAACTGACATGGAATTCCATCTCAGTTTCCATCTCATGGAATTCCATGTCCATCTGAGATGGAATTCCGTGTCAGTTTCCATGGAAATGCAAATTAGCAATTTCCATGGAAAGCTGACATGGATTTCCATCTCTGATGGAAAATGACACGGAATTCCATCTCAGATGGAAAACTAACATGGAATCCATCTTAATTTTCCATGAAAATCATAACTGCGTAACTACATGGAAAATAAGAAAAAAAGATCTCATCTAAGGAGTCGTCTGACATTTAAGGTGTACCAGTTGGTTTTGGCTTTTGGCGGCATTTTTTCCTATCCATCATAGTTTTGTTTTTTCGCCGAAATCCATCCATGATATAGAAATATTCAATGATTCAATAGATTTAAAATATCATCTTTATTGTATTTTATTGATTCTGCATGGTTTTGAGTCATTTAAAACATTGTTGATCCCCACGTCATCTACAGCTGACCATTTAGTTTTAATGACATCTGTGAAAATAAAAAAAAAA
>MJUU01036998.1:30445-49644 GCA_002080025.1 Modiolus philippinarum | reverse complement strand
AAAGGTGCATTAGCAAATTTGTCTTGCCCGACCCGGACGGGCCCACGTCGAGTAACCGGAAGTAATCACTCGGCATATTTTTTACTCCTTGTATTGTTTTAAAATTATTCGTATTAGACTTTTCTGAAAAATATACGGGAATCGTTGTCATTTTTTATAACCCGAATATTTATTAGATAAAATATCATGAGTGTATTTCAGGTAGGAGGGTGCATAACCGTTGTGGTAAGTAATAATGTTTGACTTTTATAATAAAAAATCAGTTAAAAAAAAATGCTTGCATATGATTTGACCAATCTAAAAAAAATAAAAACAAAGGTGTATGGTTTTTACGAAATACTTGATATTCAAGGGGAAATCGTATATTTATATTATCCTTTTAACAATATATTTGTTATAGAGAGAGTAACTGGTGACGACCTGTCAGACTTACTAGAAATGTATAGGAATCAAAAGTNTTTTGACGTTTATAAATATATGCTATAGGTATCAAGTGCGCAAATATTGACTTTCGAACAGGGATCCAGTTTTGAACCCAAATTTCACAGGACACTATTTTTTGGCTTACAATTACAGCCTAAATTATTCATAGGAAAATGGCGTTAATCATTGCATATTAAAGCGATTAACTTACACTTCAATCTTCAGTTAATAAATATAACATTACTGGCATAATTTCTGGTAATATCGGTAAAGTTAGCCTACCTTATCCTAAACAGGGTAGCCCTTGTTGTTATACTTCATGGTTATTGATTTAAATTGCAACTGATATTGAAAACAACTTGAATGAATTACTATAAAAATAGACAGATTTTGTTTCCTGAAAATCTACGTACAAAGATAACTCTGTATCATGAAATAAGTAATAGTTGAAGTAGGTTTCAGAGTAATTAATAGAATTAAAGTGGTACGTAAGAAAAGGGGTGTTCAAGATGCCTTAGATTGCATTTTTAAAATTACCTGAGTTATCGATCTGTTGTCAATTTAAATATATTTTCGTACATTTGTCCGTTAACTTGCGATTGTAGGAGCGACGATGTATGAAAGTCGTTTGATCACCTTGATATTAGAGAAAGGTAGCGCAGGTTCGATCCTTGGACTTCATCTAATATTTAGATGAAACATAATAGAAGGCCAAAGTTAAGCATATATATAAATAAATATGCATAAAAATTAATGAGGTAAATAATTCGAGGTAAGTAAACAATTTGAGGTAAATTATCAGTTAAAGTGTGTCGAAATCGAGAGAATCAAAGGAAAGACAAAAGAGGGATGGAATAGTCCAAGGCATTTACAAGAATTAAAGTGTCTTGAATAACAAAAGAAATGCTCATAATAGGTCTTTAATTAGAAATAAATATACTAACCTCAGAACAATCTGGAAATAGGACTATACCGCCATATTTTATACATATATGTTTTGTGATTTATTTTTTACTTTAATTATCATCATGTTTCTTCAAAATAGCCCAAAGGCCGCGGCAACCTGGTCTTACCTGTTTGCATTAAAAGAACTTGCCACTTGCATGTATTAATTATGCTTTATTGGATATTATTTCATATATTTTTAAATAAGCTTTTCTATTTGGATATTTATTTTGTTCTCTTTCAGGTTTTACAGATATTTCGGTTTATCGATTTCCAAATGTTTTATCTGCACTGAAGAGATATCGAAATGCGCAGAAAATAAATTCACAGTATCTTCGGTATTTTGTTATTTATTGATGCCTCTGCTGGTGGACTGTTAGTTTGCGAGGTCCCAGTAGTCAGTATGTTGGTGCTGGCCCGAAAACCGATTTCATTTGAAAACTTGAAATATCTAAATTTTTGAAAATTTTGTTCAAAATTAAGGAGTATCTCACTAATGTATTTCTATTTAGATCCTATTGGTATTTTGTATTTCAGGATTTAAAAATATTTCGAATTATAAATTTTCTTATGTTTTGGTTTGGACTGTTAGACCCCAAGAGTATTCCCTTACCCAGTAGCAAAGATTGGTAATTAATGATTAATATAAGAAAGATAACAAGAAACACCTACAATGGCCGTAAACCACAATCACATGCCACAATCCACCAGGGAACCACACAAGAAAAACAATAAAATGACAAAAGACAAACACGGACAACGATAGGAAGTCGGGATAGCCGGACTTGGTACCGGCACTAGCAAGAGCTAGCGGTAGGGTTAAACCGGTTTATGGGTACCCAAACCTCCCCTTTCTCTATCCCGTTTCCCTATAGTATAATAAAACATACAAATAAAACCCAATACAGGTAGACTACTTACTCCAAGACCACAATCTTGAGAAGGAAAGAAAAAGACAAAACGTAATTTAGAAAGATGGGTCGAGGAGTGCTCCCCGCTAAACTGCCGGCTAGCTCAAGGAGCCTAGTCTGCTGGTAAAACACTGTCGCACTACGGAATAAAGATCAAACTCAAAACTCCCCGAAGGGTTTGGTAAAGAATTATCATAGATTTCAGTAGACATCGGCAGTATCAGTGAGAGGCCAGTATACCTGTAATATCTTCAGGTCATTGGATCCCAAAGCCAATTTAACGGAATCCTGAAGAATATCCTGTCAATATCCCCTATTACGTAAAGAATGTAAGTTACGTCCCAGTTTTTCTGGATTTTTTTATCAGTTTTTGACATTTTTTAACAACATTTCCATAAAATCGAGGGTGAGAAATGCCCTCAGTAATAAGCTGTTTGCGAGTCGCACTATGTTTAGAAATCAAATCTTCATATCTTCTATAAAACTTCTTAAAGGTGTTAATCAATTTATGAAATCTGTAACCTTGTTGTAAAAGTTTGGATGTGATAGTAAGGTTACGCTCATTAAAGTCGTCAAGAGTAGAACAGACGCGTGCGAATCGTACTAGTTGTGATATATACACCCCGTATGATGGAGCTACAGGAACGTCGCCATCAAGAAAAGGGAAATTAGTAATTGTGAAATCAAAATCATCCCTTTTATCATAAATTTTAGTTTTAATTTTGCCAGAGTCAATGATGATAGTAAGATCAAGAAATGGGCAGTATTTAGAATCATCGTTTGCTTTATTAAGTTTCAGTTCTTGCGGGTATATGAGGTCGACATAGTCTAAAAACTGGGGATTGTCAATAGTAAGGATATCGTCGATGTACCTGCTGTTATCGTTGAAAATTGAAATAAGTTGATCACTGTTTTGTACGGTTCCATTCTGTATTTTTTTCATAAAGTCCCGTTCGTAAAAGAACAGAAAAAGATCTGCAATGAGAGGTGCACAGTTTGTACCCATGGGAATTCCAATGACCTGTCGATAAACGATGTTGCCAAAACGAACAAAAATATTGTCCAGCAAAAAATTCAGTGCCTTAATCATGTCATCACAAGTCCAGGAACTATGATTATTTTAAATGATATTAGAGAAGAATCCTTGCTTTTTATTACAACAAATGAACTGTAGACCAGAAAATTTGAAAGACCATCTAATAAGTTGTCCCAATTTTGATTTAATCAATTTATGTGGAAGGGTTGTATAAAGTGTAGAAAAATCATAACTGTCAATAGACGAAACTGGTCTTTTTATTGATTGTAATTTATCTAAAACTTCAATGGAATTTTTTACACTCCAAAAGTAATTTACACCAGAGTTTTGATAGGTTTTTTCACAGTATTTGATAACTAACTCTTTAATACAGGTGAATACGACATGAGTCGTCTTCTTCAATTTGCAGTGTTTCAGCTGGAGTCCCTCGGGGATAAGTTTTAGGACCACTAATTCATTATCTATATAAAAGATATTGCAGAAAGCCTTATATCACTTTTTCGACCCTCTGCAGATGCCAACTCGTTCAATTATTCAAGTAGTGATTGATTACAAATAAAAACTGATCAATCACGACTTGAAAGAGTTGGGCGAGTGTCAGAATAGTAACTGGTTTGCCAATATTTACTTGTTAAGAGTTTGTTTACAAAGAATTGGGTTGGGAAGCTTTGACTAAGAGACGAAAGCGAAGAAGATTACAAATATTTTACAATATTCATCATAATAATGCGCCAACGTATTTGTGTAATTTGGTAATACCTAATATTCAGAGTACATCCATATATACTTTGCGTAATTGGGATGACATTTTTATACCCTTTTGTAGATTGCCCTGTACTTCTAATTAATTTATCTCGTTTACTGTATTATATGGGAGAAAACTTCATTGGACAAGCTTGTGTCCTATCCCTTTTTGTTCAATCGAGCATATAAAATTGTTATAATCTAAAACAGTACTTTCATTAATCGTTTAAAATGCATCAATTATCCCAGTTTGATATACATGTATAATATGTCCATACATTTTCTAAGTTTTCGTACAATGTATGGTGAAGTCGATATTGAACGTCCAGGGCCGATCTCAGAACTTACAGGGACGACGTTTTGGTCACTGTACTAGGTAGTGCTTTCTCACCTTAACTTATCACTTTAGAAGCCTAAACGTACCCAGAATTCAAAGATCATTTGACTCTATCAAAGACGTATATTCATATAAATTGAAGTAAATTTATCTAAATATGAAACAGAAAAGAAATGGGGTAAATGTCAAGGAGACAACATCCCATATCCAGGTTAAAACGACCCAAAACAAAGCATCCAGGGGTCACCGTACGGTCTTCAACACAGTGAGGAACCTCACACCATATAGCAAGCCCTAACTGTCCCCCCCCCAAAAAAAAAGGTAAAAAAATGAACAAACCACATCCAATAACCCGAATATCATGAAACTAAATTTTATAAGAAGACAAGGACAAGCCAATGACCAACATATTCCTGACTTGGGACAGGCGCAAAAATTGCGGTGGGGTTAAACTCGTTTTCTTGGATCCAAACCCTCACCCTATGTGTGGTGAATGGCTAAAAATAAATACACAATAAGACTCACAGTAAAAATCAAACTAGAAAAAAGTCCAACTTATCAAGACGAGTACCCCTACAATGAACTACATAAAACATGAAGACAATACACACGGGTACTGGCCGGACAAATGCTCGCAGTTACTGACAGCTAGCTAAGGACATAATTTCCGTTGATTCTGATATCAAGCCTTCTTGCAAATGAAACTTCACTTGAAATACTTCTCAATAGATTTTGTAAATATACGTATTTGACTCTATCACTCATTTTAGATCACCCGCCTGCAAGGCCATGTGACTTTTAACCATCACCTTTTGTCTGTTCGTCAACAATTTCAGAAATATTATCTTCTGAAACTGCTTGGAGAAATGTAACCAACCTTTTGCCTGAATCATCACCAGGGTATGCAGGTTCAAAATTGTGTTCGATTAGCCCGTAGACCAAACAACATCCGTGGTCGCTATTACTTAGATAAGAACATATTGAAATTGTGGTCCTTGATAACCTAAACACCTTTGCTATTCAAACTTTGCCTTTATCTCAAAAAGTTTTGAAAATATAAGAAAAAAGATTGAAAAAAAGATGAAAATTCAACGAAAATGGCAAAGTTACTTCAATATAATATAACAAGTATACCAACTCCAACTTTATTCCAATGCGTTAGGCACAAACATATATTACCACTGGGCCGATGCCTCTGCTGGTGGACTGCTAGTCCCCGAGGGTATTCACTTACCCAGTACCCAGTACTTCGTTGCTGACCCGAAATTCGATTCCAATATCTAAATTTAGAAAATTTGCTTTAAACTAAGGATTATCTCACTCATACATAGCTCTGTTCTAGCTGATTTAAATCTTTTTGGTTATTTGTATACATATACATGTAGAGACTTTGTCTCATGTGCATTTATTCCATATCCCTTCATTTCCTATTTTAGACTAGAGTTTGTCTCTCCTGCAGTATGGAGTCCGTAAAAAGATTCCCCGTGCGAGAGATTATTTCTCTGCTGTCCCGAGCTCCTATCGTTGTTTACGTTTGTCTTTTGTCTTAATTGTGTTTTTTCATGTGTAGTTCCCCGGCAGATTTTAGTATGTAATTTTCACCAATGGCAGATGTTTCCTTTTATTACATCTATATACTTTTCAGTTATGGTTGTACTTGTGCTTGACAGAATTTGTCATATTGATGCACTATCATATTTTCATATTTTGCCTTTTTTAACGGTTTGTAATATCAAATTGTTATTCTAACCAAAAGTTTATTGTGCCCACATCTTATGATATTATTATGCCAAGTTTTTTTTGTTTTGGTTGGAATACTACATAAAAATAATTAGTTACCCGGAACCGACGGTGTTTTGACGACTGAAAAAGAATGACGTATGGGAATTGGACGTTGCCTTTAGTCAGGAAATTGACTTGAATCTTACATATGTACTCCCGCAGAGCCATTGTATTACAGTCCATGTAACGATGTTACCTAATTTATGTAATCTTAGTCTTTTGTCAATTTTAACCTTATTTTTAAATCGTTCGAAAATATAGAAGTTCAAAATTCTATCATGATCACATTCGCTGAAATATAAAGTTAAATTTCAGACATCTATATTTGATCCGTCATTAGTTTTTGATCAATGCCAACTGCGCTTCGGAGAAAATTCACAATGAGTTGCAGCTTTATATATTATATATATATATATATTTATAAATATCCTGAATATTTTGGTCTTAACAGATATAGTAAAAAGTCGTTTTTCTTCCAAGAATTTGAAACCACGAATATTGATTATGTTCTAACGCGCCAAATAATTGCCGCTATAGTGAACAATGAAGTGCATTTCCATTTTTTCTGCTTTTATTCAATTTGTAGATCATATATCATTATAGCATTGTGCGATTCCATATAACCTGTTCTGTCACGTTAAGGGACCGACCATTTAACTTTAAATTTATTTATTTATTTTAACTAGTATTATTTTTAGGGCAGAAAGCCCCATTCAGAATATTTTTTTTCATCACTTTTGAAAAAATTTTTCACATAAAATCAGAATCAGAATATTTTTTTTTCGAAAAAAACCTTAGCCCCCCCCCCCCTTCAGGTTAAATGGTCGGTCCCTTATTGAAAAACATATGTATATTGACCTCTTGTTACACATATGTTACTGTGTCTGAGTGTTATCTATATAATAAAAGTTGAAAGTTAAAGTTGAACATCTCACATTTTTCCTCTTGTGGCAACTTTGGATGGTATTCACATGACTTATGCAGTGACACACTATTTTAATCATTTCACCATCGAAAAATACCTGTGCACTCTATATAAATATTTATTATATTTTATTCTTGCTTTGATAAAATAGTAATCTTTATTTGAAAATTGAAAATTTCAAAAGATAAGTAAGATACAGGACATGAATAACTATAAAACTGGCCATTATCAACTATAAACACACACACTTACACACAAACAATTCAATTTAAATGCACAATCAATCACTAAAAATTAACCAGAGACCAACATGAGCCTGTATCGCTCACCTGGTTACTGGTTTCATTTTTATTTGTGAGCAACCAATACCAAAGAACAGTTTTCAAGAATCATACATGAGGGTATAACCACCCCTTTTTGTATTCTGGGCTTTGACCTTATTTATACAGAAAAAATCGCTTATATATTGAAAAAGGTAACAGGTTTCAATGTTTATGAAAAAGAAAGGAAATGGGGTAAATGTATGTTTTTCTGTATCACAGTTCTACTTTATTTTCATCGCTTATTTGTTGGTGTCAACATAAACTTCACCACTTTATTCTTCAGTAAACAAAATGAAATCTTAAAATTGTTTCACCAATTTAAATGATATACCAGTTAATTTTCCCAAAAGATGGTAACCGGACCTTTGTTACAAATTAATAGAAAAATCACTGGACCATCATGCCAAAGTAATATCAACTTTTCGTTTAAACTATCAACTATTACAACTTTCTTAAAACACTCGTTGCTAGCATATTTGTATCATTATTGGTTATATTTTTATGTACGTAGTTTGCTGAAGATTGTTTAAAAACATCTCAAATCTATACCACTTCTCAAGTCAAACATAAATTAATTGATTTTCTGTAAAGGAATAGTTTCTAGAATTGATGAAAAAATTGAGTATATATATATGTTCATACATCTGCGATAATTTAAGAAAATGTTAGAGATTTTTTAAGGAAAAGAGACTTAAATAGTACAAATCTCATATGCTGTAGAATAAATTTCAGTGTCACATCTACTCTTTATGGCTTGTTAGTAAATAAACAATGTTATTTTATATCAGATGTAAATAACCTTTCCTCATTGGTGTAGAAGTGGTCATGTGATATTCGTTAATCTATGGTATTTATGCTGTCAGTCCATATCACGATATGGATCGGTCCAATTTTTATAGTATTGATTTAAGAATTGAATGCAATATTTTGTAGTTTTATTGGAGTGTAAAAGGGTGGACCGTAGCACATTTTGAATGAAGCGCGCTAGCGAAATGCGCATATGCAGAAATTAAATTCAACGTAACTTCGGTATCTAGTTATTTATTCTCAGACAATTGACTGGCAGTGTGAATATTTTTCCCGAACCTTTTTTTCTGGTTTTCCTATTGGATAAAAAAAAATCTGATGAATATTCATAATGCTCTGACATCAGTTTCCAAGTGACAACTTGAAACTAGTTACTAGTATGCAAATTACAGTGAACACTATTCACTTTCCAGCAGAATAAACAGGTTGGGGAAAACCTCAATTGGGGTACTATACCCCGATTGAGGTATAATATCCCAATTGGGGTATATGGTTATACCCCAATTGGGGTATATTACCAGTTATTTGTTTATTATATTTTAGGGGTTGAATGGCGCATCATCATACATAATAATTATAAATCTATAGGGTAAGAGCATACTATGGAACGCCATGGCTGTCTTACGTAGTGTATAATCATTTTACGGGGTACAAACTTTATTCTCTTATATAGTAATTTTAATATGTTATGTAGTACCATTATTGTGTTATGTAGTAACTTTATTATGTTATGTAGTAACATGATTATGTTATGTAGTAATTTTATTATGTTATGTGGTAACATGGTTATGTTATGTAGTAATTTTATTATGTTATGTGGTAACATGGTTATGTTATGTAGTAATTTTATTATGTTATGTAGTAACTTTATTATGTTATGTAGTGACTTAATTATGTTATGTAGTATTTTTATTATGTTATGTAGTAACTTTATTATGTTATGTATTAACATGATTATGTTATGTGGTAATTTTATTATGTTATGTTGTAACTTTATCATGTTATGTGGTAACATGGTTATGATATGTAGTAACATGATTATGTAATGCAGTAATTTTATTATGTTATGTAGTAACATGATTATATTATGTAGTAACTTAATTATGTTATGTAGTATTTTTATTATGTTATATAGTAACTTTATTATGTTATGTGGTAATTTTATTATGTTATGTAGTATTTTTATTATGTTATGTAGTAACTTTATTATGTTATGTAGTAACATGATAATGTTATGTGGTAATTTTATTATGTTATATAGTAACCTCATTATGTTATGTGGTAACATGGTTATGTTATGTGGTAACATGATTATGTTATGCAGTAATTTTATTATGTTATGTAGTAACATGATTATATTATGTAGTAACTTAATTATGTTATATAGTAATTTTAATATGTTATGTAGTAACATTATTATGTTATGTAGTAACTTTATTATGTTATGTAGTAACATGATTATGTTATGTTGTAATTTTATTATGTTATGTGGTAACATGGTTATGTTATGTAGTAATTTTATTATGTTATGTAGTAACTTTATTATGTTATGTGGTAATTTTATTATGTTATGTAGTAACTTTATTATGTTATGTGGTAACATGGTTATGATATGTAGTAACATGATTATGTAATGCAGTAATTTTATTATGTTATGTAGTAACATGATTATATTATGTAGTAACTTAATTATGTTATGTAGTATTTTTATTATGTTATATAGTAACTTTATTATGTTATGTGGTAATTTTATTATGTTATGTAGTATTTTTATTATGTTATGTAGTAACTTTATTATGTTAAGTAGTAACCCTATTATGTTTTGTATTAACTTTACAGTATTTTGTAGTTGACTTTATTATGTTGTGAAGTAAGTGACTATATTATGCAGTAACTGTACCGTTTTGAGAACTAGCTTCATGGACAAAAAAACCCGGATGAAGTTATCATAACAATGGCGCCATTATGACAGTAGTTGCCATACTGACAGATATTATTTAGTTGTCATGGAGAGCATCCTTCAAAAAGTTGGTTTGGAAATATACATATTCCAATTTTTAATCGAGAAAAAATATCCCCGGACATTGTGTGCAAACTATCTGCATATGAACTCAGCTGTTTAGGTATTGCGAACAGATCAGACATGATGAAACTACGTGTAGAATGTGTATCGTATGGCAAAAAGAGTAACGAACAAAGTAGACAAAATCGTCAACAGTTTAATATCCCCAAGTGTACTTTGGAATCTCTTTTGGACACCGATTTCAAAATATCCGACATAAGTAATATGCTGTCGGTTTCCTGTAGCACAGTTTATCGCAAAATGGCTCAATATGACCTCAGTAAATTAGATTTTACTGACATTGATGCACAATCACTTGACCTTGCGGTACAGGAAGTTCTGGAAGAATTCCCAAGATGTGGAGAGAAGATGCTTCGGGAAATTTTGAAACAAAGAGATATAAAGGTCTTTATCGGTGATTTGTATGAGTTTCCTTTAATCTTACGAAGCAAATATTTTTTCAGTATTTGCTACTGCCTGAATACGAAAAAATATTGGCAAAAAGGATCTTAGGCCACGCCTACTTTGTCAATCAGAATCAATATACACCTACAAAGACTCTTAGCAGTTCGTACAAATTCTTTTACTAATCAATACTAGTCAATTTCACAATTTGTTGAAAATTAACATTCATTTACAACATTTGTTCTTTTAAATGATTTAGTTAATTACCGATAAAAAGAATAATAGAAGTTTTGTTTTTGATACAAGAAATATTGGCTCAAATAATGGACTCGCCCACAAGGGTCTCGTCCATTATTGTTCGCCAATATTTCTTGTATCAAAAACAAAACTTCCATTATTCTATATGTATAGTACATAATAATCTAAAAGGTATTTGCATTGTATTTGAAGCAGAAAAAATGCCAGAATTAAGAGGGTAAATTCCCCGTTTCCCTTCTTTTTTCAATTTCTTAAGCAGGCTTACGATCTTTTAATTTCCCATAAACAGAACAGTAAATCATCCACGACTAGAAAACACGAGGGGACTTTATAAACATAAGTGAATGATATAAATCGGATAATGGTTTTTATGAAATAAAAACGATACGCTAGGCTATGGAATAGCCTTGGATAGAAACTTGCGTGTTTGATTGACAAGGGTGTGGTGGCTCATGATGTATTTGTATACTCAAATCAATACTTGAAGTAAGCCTTTCTCGGTACTTCTTTGTAATTTCTTCTATTGGTCTGCACATGTGATAAATCAGTCACTGATTCGATCAAACCTCTCATTTTTTGCCAACAGCAACTCAAAGTAGCTTCGTACTTTTGTTTTTTTTTTTTTGTTTTTTTTTGTTTTTTGTTGGTTTTTTTTTTTTTTTTGCATTCTCCTAGGGTGCTGCTTTTTTAATCTTTTATCCCTTAACAGACAAACTTTATTAACTAAAATGTATACATGTAACGAAGCAGTGCATTTGTGTAAATGCATCTAGCAATTCTGAGCATTTAATACTTCAACTACGGTTTCAGGTTTCACAGACAATCCTTACAACCAATGTAACTGAGGGGTTTTTCTAGCGCAGCATGCTATGACCACAATTTGTTGACAACAAATAAATATGTATCTAGGCAGTACTTGCTTAATTTAATGTGATTGATACGTGATAATAACTATATGTTTGTTTGATTGTAGTGTGTTTGACGCCGTAGACATCGTAATATATTTGACACAATAATACATTTGAGTACACATGTACTTTTTAGCCCTTTGTAAAATATTTATCTCAAAAACGATAAGAGATATTCTGAAAGCTCTAATTGAAAGGAATCCAATGAAAAAAGATCCCATCAAAATTGGATGAAAAATGAAAAAAAAGATGTACCCTTGAAAATAACGTTTATAAATCCTTCAGTCCCTTTTATTTTGAAAAAGGTAAGGTATACTACTGAGATATCTCCCGAGAAGAGTTTAATAAAAAAAAATCCCGTCAAAATCGGATGAAAAAAGTTTTAAATACCTTCAAAAATGAAGTTTTTGGCTCCATTGACCCGCTAACCCCTTTTATCTCGTGTATATTGAAAACAGTATTAAAGATATATAACATTTACTACATGTTTAACACAAGGAATCTTTGAAAAATAAAAAAGTTTAAAACATTTTGGCGTAGCCATTTTGTCCCCCTCATAACTGAAACCTGGTAATAGATAGGCATACGAGAGTAGTAACTTCTGTAAGATTTGTTTGCGCAAAATTAAATAAAAAAATATCCAACAAAAACGGATGCAAAGTGATCAAAATATCAAAAATAAATTGTAACAACCCAAAAACCAATTAAAACACGGTAGGCTCTAGAATTATATCATTATAACTCATATTGGTCATTATTTTAAAATACTATATTGGGATATCAGTTCCATAGCAGAAGATAAGTTTGCGGAAACCTATGTGTCCACAGATAAAGACGCAGAGATCCGGACCCCGACGACGAGGCCGACATCGCATAAAATAACATAACCGCAAACTGCAGGGGTGACATTAAAAAAATATTTATATTAATTTTCCATACAATGAAGTAATGATATCATCATTTTCACCCCTTATCAACTAAGATCTGAAATAACTTCTGTTTTTGTTTTGTTATGTTTTTTGTTTTTTGTTTTTTTTTTGTGCGTTTGTGGTTATGTATACTTTTGTAGTTTAGTGTTTTTATTTATCTGGTAAGATTCCCAAATATTAACATTTTTTTATATTTGGGATTTATTTTCTTTTGGTATCCAATATCTGTATCCGAATGAAAAGCATATAATAATATACGAGGGTTGTCCCTAAAGTTTTAGGACGGTCTCCGTAAAAACGGATAGATATGCTAGAATATAATGAAACAAGGCCAAGAATACTTTCATGATTTAAGGAGTCTATCTCCAAAATAAGGTTTTACAATTATATTTCTATCATTTTAAAATACTATAACAACTTTCAAGCGGAGCTTTGACACACATTTAAATGACGTCAACGTTAATTTTTCTCGTCATAGCTTCCATTCAAGTCTACAATTTTTGGCATCTTTTTAACAGGTCATCCAATATTTTCTCACATTGTTCACTTTTCATGTGAAAAATTATATTCATCACTGCAAACCTAAGATCGGGTATGGTGACAATATTAATCGTCAAACTGCCCACAGATAAATGATTTGATATATGGATATATGGCAAAATCCATTGTTGCAAGGTCTGGTCTATAACGAGGGTATTTGAGACACTGAAATCCAAGCAAATCGATGTCTACTTGAATTTTTCGGAATGTATGCAAAGGGGCATTGTCCTGTTGTAGGATTACATAGTTCAAATTAGCAGCCAATTAAGGTCATTTCTTTATAAAGGTGTTTTTCTGACGTTGACACAAACATGTACAGCAGCTCTTTGCTCCACCTTTGCCACAAACGTTCAATCTTTAATAAGTGCGTTCCGGTCTTACGAACTTCAATACCCAACGTGTCTACCATATCAGGACTTAATTTTTTGAAATTTGGCAGGTGTAAAGTCATTACTTTTGTCTACATGGTAGTATAATTATCGGAAATTTTTTTGCAAGTTGTTTTGGCGAAAACAAAAAATTTAAAAAGGGCATTTTGTGCGTTAAAAGGTATTTTCGTCAAGCTCCGGGTCCCTATCCCTGTTTCAAATATAAAGTCATTATTTCCATATCAAATGAATAATCACGTAGTAACATAGATATCGTGTGTAGGTTTTTGGTGTAGATCGCAAATACCAGAAATGGATAGACATGAGACGTTTTTGTTTTTATTAGTGCTTGTCCTAAAACTTTTGGGACAACCCTCGTACATAATACATTGCAAAACATGTTTATAAAGCTGAGATTCATAAACGTTTGTTCATAGAATTGTCAAAGGGTTACATTTGTTAGGGTTATGCATTTGCAATACTGTTACAATGACAATTTTAATGTTTTGTGGAGGGTTTGGTATGTCTGCCTTTGAATCTTTTACATGAGATCATAACCAATTGAAGCTTCCAGTTGGATATGAAATGCCCAGTAATTCCAAGAAATCCACGCATTGTCTGTTTGACCAAATATTAAGTGTCAGGCTGATAAAGTCGACCGATTTCAGTTGGTTTCTCAACTCCACTGGACCAGTTCAACCTTCTCGTACACCTGCTTTAAGTGTTTAGTGGACAATTATTTTCTTGATGGAATTCTGGGTCAACGATGTTTATAAGTTTTAGTCTATATATTTATCATGATGATAATTATTTTTCACTCTATGAAATATTTCATTTTGTTAAACACATTAAGAGCTAAAAGGCAGTTTTTAATTTAATACAACACAACGGGCAAGGGGCTTGTCTGTAAGAAAAAATATGTTTAGCTATCCAAATAAATTGGTCAGATATGCAAAAATTTAATCCGAAAATGTTATTTAGACACTATAAAATTTCAGATCACTACTCCATAGATACAATGATTTTTGCTTCATAGTGGTCACAGGAAATTCTGGACAGACAAAGTGAAAATTATATAGAAGTCAATGTGGGGCCTACCTCAAAAATATTTAAAAAAATTCCAAAATAAAACATACCTTAAAGTGTGTAGTAAAATTACAGGGCGTTTCAAAACTGCCAGATATGAATGTATTGCAATATATGCACTTGATATTGCTTTAAATTAAAATGTAATCGAAATGTAATCGAAAAGTAATCGATAATTACAGGGGTTTCAGCAGCTGTAATCGATTAAATTACGATTACAAGTAACCGAAAATCAGATCGATTACAGATTACTTTTGATTACTCAGCATTTTGTAATGGATTACAATCGATTACGATTACCCATTACCATTACCCCAACCCTGTAAGCGATATTGCAATACCAATCCCATTATCCTCTATACAAACCTGTTCCTAGTACCACCTATAGTAAATGTTTATAATACTTTTCAACTTCCACAAGGAAACAGAAAAATTAAACCCCGCCCCGTTTTAACAGGACGAAACTGGACGCCATTTTGATTTTCGAGAATCTGAAATTCCTATTGGTCAATAGTCTTCTGCCCATGCGTTCTCCTCACTACGCAAGCGTACTCCTCACGTTCCCCCAAAAACTATCTATATAGCTAGGCTATTCCATAGCCTAGCTAATAATAGTTAACAAAACAAGACAACAAACAGTGTTTTTTATTTCCTTTTCACAGATGGCATAACCCCATCCCCTTCCCGCTGGAGTCCAGATCCTAGAGTGCACCAAAAATTAGCAATGAGAAGTCCGAAGTCCATCTTTTTTTTTTAATTCGAAGTACAAGTACATAATATTTTGACTTTTGAACCTGTGGAGTCCATGGACTGAAGTGGTCAAGTCCAAAGTACGCCCAAAATAAGGTCAAAGTCCGGAGTACGAAAAGGGGGGGTATATCCTCTGATCAATTAACACAAAGTAAAGAAGCCACAAAATGGTCCAAAAATAGTGAACCACTGATTTATTTCACCAAAAACATTTAACAACCAGCTGAAAATGTCCACAACTTGTAAGCATCATTGATGCCAAGATTTGTTCAAATCCATTCAATGGTTCTCAAGGTTAATTTCATCAACTGCTCACTAAAGGCTTTATCTAATATAAACATTATGCCGTCTATGAAGCTGAGAAGTGTTAAGCCATTACCCACTAACATACCTGTACAACATAATGCATTTATCATGTTTATATAGAAAAATCATTATGACATGAAATAAGGTAAAGATTAAGAAAGTATTTTTGCAAAAAAATGAAGAAATTTGCACAAAAACACTGTTTTTGCTCTTAATTATGGAAGAAATAATTTTTTTAATGAAGTGATAGCAGGGAATTTCTCTAAAGCTTAAAAGAGAAAAGTTAACCAAAGAAGATTTGAACACAGAATTTAAAGGGAAATAACCAATAAACCATATGGCATTGGGGGAAAAATTGGTGGAAAACGGTCAATAAATCATACACAGGCCTTTGGATTTTCTTAAAAATTTCAGTGTATGTAGATCTTGATATGCTGAACATTTTTCCAATTCACACTTTACCTCTATCTGTTACAGTTTTTGAAATAAGAAAAAAATGCACAAATTTTGAAAAATTTACGGAAAAAGGCCTATAACTCTCAGACGGGTTTTCCGATTTACTTCAAAATTGCAGAGCAGATAGATCTCGTCATTCTGAACAATTTTACCCAGTCAGATTTTTGATATCTGCAACGGTTTTGGAGTTATTTGCAATTTACCCCTATGTTATATTTTTAGTAACAGCTGCCATGTTGTTTAGTCCTCGGACTAACCGAACACATTTTTAAACTACTTACCCTGGTGATGACCCAGGCCAAGTTTGGATTAAATTGGCCTGGTGGTTTCAGAGGAAAAGATTTTTAAAGAAAAGTTTAGGACGGACGGACGACGGGCGCCAAGTGATGGGAAAAGCTCACCCTGGCATAGCCAGGTGAGCTAAAAATGTAATGTATTGATTTCTGCAATAATTATTACCTACATTTAGTTATAAGCGAAACCCTCGCATAAATTATTTTTAAAAGGTGGTCTGAAATAACACATTCGAATATATTTAAAGATCCATTCCGAAACAACTTGTCCAGTTATTTAACACTGTAATGAAGTGAGATAACAGAACATGCTCATACATTAATTTCAAAATTTCAGTTCTTGAACAAACTGCAATGTCAGTGAAAAATAATATGAATGTCAAGGTAGTTGAGGGTTCTGTTACGTGTGTAAGCCACTTTGATTAGAATTGTAAAATTTAGCAATGTGGTAACTGCTCGTAGTTTGATAAAACACTTTTGACAAATTTAATAAAAAATGTTTCGTTTGTATATGCTATAACTAGACTGGTATCTATCTTCGAAGTGTATCAATATCCTTTTGTTTGTTTCAAATAATGCAAAATAAAACAATATTTAGCATCAATGGTGTCTTAAAATCCTTTAACCTTTGTATATCTAGGGCTAAACCCTTGTAAAATATCACTAATTTCCATGGGATGTTAGTAAATCGTACTCCAGATTCAGCGTACTCTGGACTTTATCTCAATTTGTTGGTGTACTCTGGACTCAGGGGAGGAGGGGGGGGTTATACCCTCGTATTAATTGATAAACTTTACATGCATTACATAATCAATATTCAATGTACACACAAACACAGCAAACTAAATTTTCCCAACCATATGTCTCTAACTTAATGTTTGTGCAATTTATACTTATGTAAATAAAATAATATTTTATGAAACACCATTCACGTAGTATGTCGACACAGGCACGGGTCCAGGCAATTAGAGAAGGAGGGGTTCCAATTGGAAATGAATGGAGATTTTCGCCGAGCGAAGCGAGGCGCGAAAATTTTTGGGGATATTTCTTAATATTCAATATTCAATAAAAAATACATGATTGTCCAGAAAAAGGGGGGTTTCAACCCCCGGAACCCCCCTCTGGATCCGCCAATGCGACAACTGAGGACTTTCAAGACGGAAACTAGTATGTAACCTATTGAATAAGGTCAATGATTGTTGGTCATAGTTATTTTTACAAAATGACTGCCATGGAGAAGTTTTGTTTCTGATACAAAGATAATGGACTTTGGAAATTTTTATCATGTACAAAGTGACTTCCTCTCAAGCCTGTACTAGAGGTCGTCTTGAACTATATTTGTATATTTGAGGTTCGAGTATTTGATCATTGTTACAGTCTGAAACCCGATGGAATATGAACTCTCGTTTAGAAAAGATAAAAATGTCGATTGCAAGGTGTATCTCGTTGTTAAGACCGGCTAAAAGTTACTTATAACATGAAAATTTATACTGTTACTCATGTGATGTATCTTGATATTGACAAATGACATCTTTAAAAAAAAAAATTGATATTCCTTGCATTTTTTAATGAAAAATGGGACAAAGACTCAAATGGCCGGGTTGCGTTTTGGTGCATCTAGCTATAAAGTGTTGTTTTATAGGTTCCCTGATGGGTCTTTGTATAGAATATATAAGTGTCAATAAAAAAATTACTAAGTTCCAAAGTACGTAAAAATAGGAATATATTTTCAAAATAATACCATAAAAGTACCTGCACATTATCGGCTACATTATATATAGAAGCGTTTTGTGAAGTTTCAAAGATGTAGGTTGAAAACTTTAGGAATTGATATAAAAAAGGTACCCTTTGTTGAAAATGTCAATAAAAAATGACTAAGTTCCAAAGTCCGTAAAAATATGAAAACATTTTCAAAATAATTCCAGAAAAGAAGGTGCACATCTACACACAATAGAAAGGTTTTGTGAAGTTTCAAAGATGTAGGTTAAAAACTGTAAGAGGAGTTGATTTCACAAAATCGGAACCCCTTGTTAAAAATGTCAATAAAAATTGACTAAGTTCCAAATTCTGTAAAAATGGGAAAATTTTTCAAAATAATTCCATAAAGGGAGGTGCACACCTACAATATATATAAAAACGTTTTAGGAAGTTTCAAATATGTAGGTTGAAAACTGTAGGAGGAGTTGATTTCAAAAAATAGGTACCTTTTTTGAAAATGTGATAAAAAATGACCAAGTTCCAAAGTCCGTAAAAATAGGGAAAAAATCAAAATGATTCCAAAAAGGGAAGTGCACATCTACAATATATATAGAAACATTTTGTGAAGTTTCGAAAATGTAGGTTCAAAATTGTAGGAGGAGTTGATTTCACAAAATCAGCATCCCATCCCCCCCGCCAAAAATGAGATTATAAAAATCTAACATCAGGGCGAGGGTCAGACAGAAAAAATTTCAGACACCCAATGGTAAGATTTCAAGTACTCAGACGAAGCTTGCTGAGTCCGAGACGCTAGAAATCTCGCCCGAGAGTGTCTGAGATTTTTTTCTCCCACCTCAGACAAGGAAATCCATTGTTTTCGCGTTGCAAGATTTTTCTGTCTTACACG
>MJUU01036998.1:11857-27136 GCA_002080025.1 Modiolus philippinarum | reverse complement strand
TACTAAGAACAGCATAGTTCCTGTCATTTTTAGACTTTTAGAACATATATATCAATCTATATTGTAGCAATATATATATAACTCAAAACATCATTTACAAGTAATATTTTATTGTCCATATTTCTTACATACACAAGATATTAAAATATTTGATTATCGCTCTCTTAGTCTTTTAAAACCTGAAAAGCTCATCCGTTTAATGCAAGGAGCAATAGGTATATGTACATTATTCATTACAACTGAATTTTTAAAAATTGGGCCTTAATAAGATTAAGGAATTTTTGGAACACAAAGCAACAGACATCAATGTTCATTACATGATATATATACTTAGTAGTAAGTCTTCCAAGGAATATGTGTGTAATCTGTGTAGAAACGCCAAAAAAATCTATTTTCAAAAAAGTGAATAATATTCTAAGTTCTGTCAAACAGGTAGTGGGGATTCAAGTAATTCAAAACCTTATTACAGGGTATAGGTCCTCATACTTATTCTCCATGCCAAACTGCAGTAGGCTTGGATATGTGGTCCCCGAGAAAAATGCCATAAATTTTTTGGAATGCTGATGGCATATCAAGAATTGAACAAGAGATGGATGTCGATACAACATTGAACCGGGTTTTCCTTGACTATATGAATGGACAAATAGGTAATTGTTGGAAAAGCTGTTTAACTTATACCTCCTCTCATTAAGAGCAGTGTATGCCTTCACTCTTAAAAATCACTGAAACGGTATACTTTACTTAAAAGTCAAATAAAGGGCACATGGTCAAACCACCTATATATTTCAAAGTTCAAAGAGGTATTCCTCCTGGATAAATAACACGATGAAAAATCCCCAAAAATATGCACATCTACATATGATGTCCTTGCTACATACAAAGTTTCATGAAATTCTGTTGAACGGTTACAGAGGAGTTGCGCTTACAAGCATATGGTCAAAACACCCATATATTTCTAATTTCAAAGGGGCATAACTCCTGGAAAAAATGCACGATGAAAAAACCCCGACAATGTGCACATCTACATAAGGCCACCCTTAAACCAGAGGCTCCCAGGAGTCTGTATCGCTCACCTGGCTTTCAGTTGCCACAATCAAGGTAACATTGTAAGTTATACAGTTGATCTTCAGTTTCTCACACTTTCGTAGCTCAAACACCTCCAATATCTTGAACTGTTTTTAAAGTCTGATAATGTTTTACTATATTTCTTGTTGGGCTTTTTTGACAAAAAAAGTTCTTGCTAAGGACCACTTTCGACACCAGCTTTGAAGTCAAGATGTCATTTTGTAAATAGCAGTCAACAAACAATTTCAACATCGGTTTTGAAGTCGCAACATCAATATCTACTTGGAAATCAAATTTCATTGAAATCGGACAATGTTGAATTTCCCCACCATTTTTGGCGGCCATTTTATAAATGGCGGTCAACAAACAATTTTTAACATCAGTTTTGAAGTTACGACATCAAGACCAATTTGGAAACCAAATGTCATTGAAATTGGACAATGTTGAATTTTTTTCCGTCTTTTTTGGCACCCATTTTGAAAATGGCTGTCAACAAATAATTTTCAACACCAGTTTTGAAGTCGCAACTGCAATATCTATTTGGAAACCAAATTTCATTGAAATCAGACAATGTTGAATTTTTCCGCTTTTTTTGTTGCCATTTTGAAAATGGCGGTCAACAAACAATTTTCAACACCGGTTTTGAAGTCCCAACATCAATATCTATTTGGAAAACAAATTTCATTGAAATCTGACAATGTTGAATTTTCTTGCCTTTTTTGGCGGCCATTTTGAAAATGGCGGTCAAGGAACAATTTTCAACATCAGTTTTGAAGTCGCAACAGCATGGCAAACATTTCATCAATTTACACTTAACCTTCATCTTCTACAGTTTTGGAAATAAAAGATGAAAAATAAGAAAATTTTAAAAATTTGGAGAAAAAAGGGCAATAAATCCTACAAGGGTTTATGGATTTTCTTCAAAATTTCAGGGTGGGTAGATCTTGATATGCAGAACATTTTTGCAATTAACACTTGTCCTCTGTCTGTTACACTTTTTAAACTAAGAAAATAAACAAGAGGCTCTCAAGAGCCTGTATCGCTCACCTGGGTCAGCTTAGCTGACACAATAAGTCAATATAATCACAATGTTTAAGGTTCTCATTTTCAAATTTGTTTATTAATGTTTAAGGGTCTCATTTTGAAGTTTGCTGATGTTATATGATCCAAAATTAAACTATGTTCCCCACTGGCAGCTATTTTTGATGAGGCTTAGACCAACTGTCACCTTTCTTGAAGAAGACCATGTTAGGATCATTGTGCCTCACTTTGGTTCCAATTGGCTTAGTATTTTCAAAGGATATCTTTAAATGATTTCCCATGGGGTCCAAGGTTAAACAATGTTCCCTGCTGACTGCCATCTTGGATGCTATGAGGAAATCCAGACACATTTTATGAAGGGGACCAAGTAAGGACCATTGTGACTACATGTAAGTATAATTCCAATTGGCCATGTACTTTCAGAGGAGAAGATCTTTGAATATGTTCCCCTAAAGGGTCCAATGTTAAAAACATGTTCCCTCCTGGCGGCCATCTAGGATATATGATGTGGACACATTTTTTAAAAGAGGCCACCTATGGACCATTGTGACTAAGTTCCCACTATTTTCAGAGGAGAAGATTTTTGCAATATTGTCCAATTTTGGACCAAGTTCCCGCTGGTGCATAAATTTTGAAAATTTTACGGAAAAAGGGCTATAACTCTGAGACGGTTTTTCCAATTTTCTTCAAAATTGCAGGGCAGATAGATCTTGTCATTCTGAACAATTCTACTCCGTGTCAGATTTTTGATATCTGCAACGGTTTTGAAGTTATTTGCCAAAAACAGCAATTTACCCCTATGTTCAATTTTAAGTAACAGCAGCCATGTTGTTTGGTCCTTGGACTAACCGAACATATTTTTTAAACTACATACCCTGGTGATGACCCAGGCCAAATTTGGATTAAATTGGCTCAGTGGTTTCAGAGAAGATTTTTGAAGAAAAGTTTACGACGGACGGACGGACGACGGACGCCAAAGTGATGGCAAAGGCTCACCCTGGCATAGCCAGATGAGCTAAAAATGCAAAAATTTTGAAAATTTAACGGAAAAAGGGCTATAACTCCGAGATGGGTTTTCAGATTTTCTTCAATAATGCACAGTGGATAGATCTAATCATTTAACCCCATGTCAGATTTTTGATATCTGTAACGGTTTTTCGAGTTATTAGCCAAAAACTGCAATTTACCCCTATGTTCTATTTTTAGCAACGGGTTCCGCTCAAACTGGTGCTGGGACCCTCTTGAACTTACTATGTGGTATGTGCAGGGCTCATTGTTGAAGGCATCATCATGCCCTCATATAGAACAACAATAAAAGCATTGTTGTTTCCATGCCTTGTTTTTTACCATGTATTTGTAGAAACTTTATCACATGTGCATTTACTCCATATCCCTTCAGGCCAAAAATAAAATATTGTTTGTTTCCCCTCCAGCGACCGACCCGCTAAAATTGCAGCTACCCAAAAAATTTTATTGGGCCACTGCTGCTCAATTTTTTTTTTAGTCTTTAGTCAAAAAGAGTTTGTTATGTAAAACAGGCATTATCATATATATTTGAAGATTTCAGTAAAATTTTTTATTTGAAGAAAAAATAAAATAATTTTCCTACCTACATGTACCTACCCATAACCTGAACAACCCAGTCGGGGAGGGGAAACAAAAATATTTTTAATGTTGGCCTCATTTCTTATCAGATATAATAAACTTACTTCTCCATAGAACTGGACTTCCAAAGTAAGTCGTAAGTTTTTGATAGGTTTTATTTCTTCTAAAGCTGTTTCTAGTAAATTATCTCTGTCCACTATTATGAAATTGGTATCACCAGATCCTATTTCACTTGTTTCGTCATCAATCTCTAATTTTCTGCCAGCAACTATCCGGTTCTGAAGTTCCCTTAAAATATCTACAGGGTTGTCAATGTTGTTAATTTTCAGAAAATTTGTTATCTCACCAATGTCAATATCATGCCCTTGTTCGTTGTTATCATCAATTTCATGATCTGGAACATGATTCTGCATATTTTGGATTTGTAATGAGGGTAACTCTTCATCATGATCTTCAAGTTCAATTTCATGAGTTTCCTCTTGTGCATCACTATCCT
This sequence comes from Modiolus philippinarum, assembly GCA_002080025.1. Classification (NCBI taxonomy): domain Eukaryota; kingdom Metazoa; phylum Mollusca; class Bivalvia; order Mytilida; family Modiolidae; genus Modiolus; species Modiolus philippinarum. The sequence goes on along the minus strand of MJUU01036998.1, from coordinate 22,929 downwards.
GTGACATAACATGTGTATGTGCTTCAGTAATTTCAATTTCAGGTTCTTCCAGCAATTGTGTGCAAACTTTTACATGATCTCTTAGCTCAAACAGTAGAAGTAACTTGTTACAATGAAAACAAACCTCCATCTTTTGATTCATCACAGAACTCTCAGCAATTGGGGTTACTTTTAGGTTTTTTTGTATTGGTCTGATGTATATCTTGCATTGAGAACCAAAAATTGATCTTAGATTATATACATTGTAGTTTGTTTCAACTACTTCCAATACTCTGCAATTACTCATTACACGTAATAGTTCAAAGCCTCCAGCCTCTTTAAGTTGGTTGTAGTTTTCTATCAATTTATTATATACAAACTCCTCCTTTTCATCTATGGGAAATGCAATTTTTTTGAAACCTAATCCTGCATTTTGAAGCAAAGTTTTTTGGGTTGTGTTTGGTACCTTTGTGGTATCTTTTTCAGACAGACATACAAAATTTCCTGTCCATGTTCTGACTGGTTTCCTTTTTGGTAAGTGTGTTGTAGCACCATTATTTCCTATTCCTCTTGGTCTAAATAGTGAAGCCCTTTCTGTGAAAATTAGCTGTGCTGGTGAAACATCTACAAAATAAATTAATTTGAATCTACAGAAAAGTTTTGAATGGCAAATGTATTTTGCCTAAACAGGCAATAACCCCAAAGCAGTTTTCCTCATAATTGCAAGGTAGGTAGATCTCATAGCTGGGAAAGGAAACAAGTTACCAAAAAACTTATAGCTGAGCGCCGTATTAAATTTTCGCAAGAAATCCATTTAAAACGAGAGCTGTCGCTGAATGGCAGCCAAATATACCCCCCTGAATGGATATTGTTAGAGCAAATCTAAGTGGGTTTGGACACAATACAGGTGTGGACACAGTATAAGTATGAACACAATAATATAATCTTCAAGAAAGAACATTTCACAAAGGTTCCAATGGAAATACTCTGTAAAATCAGACAAATATAAAATTCACCCTTCTTTCCTCTCTTTGACATTTAATAGGAAAAAACATAAGATTTTTCATTACAACACTTTGAAAACAACTTTTCAAAAGAATTACAATGAAAAAAGGTGTTTGATTTTATCAATATGCTTTGAATTATTTCTTTGATAAATGTCCAAGTCCAAAAAAATCATTGCAGAAGGAATCAACAAATTGAGTCAAATTATCTCCCCTTCCTGGTTCCAGATATATAATTATTTTCCTTCATGCACATCTCCATATTGTGTTCAATATCCTTCAAGTGGTTTAAGAGGAGTTGTGCTTACGAGGTAACCCATATATAGGGAATCAACGAAAAAGCAAATGTCAAATTATCTCCCCTTCCAGGTTTCAGACAATAATTATATTCCTTCATGCACATCTCCATATAGTGTCACCCTTTGTGTAAAGTTTCAACAAAATCCTTCAAGTGGTTCAAGAGGAGTTGCGCTTACGAGGTAACCCATACATAGGAAATCAACAAAAAGTCAGTCAAATTATCTCCCCTTCTTGGTTTCAGACAATAATAATATTCCTTCATGCACATCTTCATATAGTGTCCTTTCTTTGTGTAAAGTTTCATCAAAGTAATTTACCCATATGTTTTAGTTTTAGAAACAGCAGCCATGTTGTTTGATCTTCCGACAAATCAAACTTAATTTTGACCTGATGAGCTAATAAAGGGCTACGCCGAGAGCAGCATGATAAGACCGCAGCATGTCAACCACTGAAATTTCAACAAAAGTAGTTTAAAGTGAATGTGGACACAGTTAAGAGCTTGACACAATAATTAGATGGACACAAAAAGAAGCTTGACACAGTTATTAGCTTGCAACAAAATAGGGAAAAATCAACCCTTTTTACATACCATGTTTGAAGACCGTATGTTATTTCATTTACAAGTTATGGGTACGCAACCCTAAAATTCGCATAATTTCAAAGTTTCAAGGGGCATAACTCCAGAACCCATTAAACCCATTAAACCTCTAAACCCAAAATCAAGCTTGACCTGAGTTTTGTCATAAACAACTTACATACCAAGTTTGAAGACCTTGTGTTATTTCGTTCACAAGTTATCAGTCGGAAACCCTAAAATTCACAAAATTTCTGAGTTTCAAGGGGCATAACTCCATAACTTCTTGGATGTCTGAACCCAAAATCGAACTTGACCTGAGGTTTGTGGTAAACAACTTGCATATGAAGTTTGAAGACCTTGTGTTTTTTCGTTCACAAGTTAGGCCAAAAAGAAAAATATGTGTGTTTACTGTAGTCTGCTGAAAAAAATTAGGGTCGGTAGGTCGGGAATCTTTTTTTTTTTTTTTTTTTTTTTTTGTCNACGAAATCCGGAAAAATTTCAGGTCATTCCCAAGTCCGTTCCGAAATTAATCCTACAACCGGAAGTACTGCCATTTGCATTGTGTTTTGGAAGAAACTTGGCGCATATTTCTTGATTTTTGTCTATTTGAATGTCTTTTGAACCAAATAAAAAGTTTAAATGTCTATTTTATTAACTTTTCGTACCAGCGGAAGCATGTTACCAGATAAACTTATCAATTTAAAGAGGTCTGTATCAAAATAGGGTCGGTTGATAACAACGTTGAACTTTGTTTTTATGAGAATCAATAAAAAGTCCTAGGGTCGGCATCGAAAAAATAGGGTCGGTCGGACTACCGTAAACACGCATATTTTTTTTTTGGCCTTATCAGTCTGAAACCTTCGGGGGAGGGACAGACAGACGGACGGACACACGACTGAGGGTATCACATAATACCTCGACACTTCGTGTGGCGGGGTATAAAAAACTCTAGAAACCTTTATTTTTCAAAATTTCTTTAAGTCAAAGGGCCATAACTCTGTACAATATCAACCAACCAGAACCAAATTCGAACTTGATCTGTATCTCACCTACATATACTAATATACCAAATATAAAATCAATATGTCAAGCAGTTCAAGTATAAATTATAATAAATGTTTTGTTAAAATGCTTTAGACAAATTCAAAAAAGAATTTGGATCAACTACCTTATTTTTTTCTACAAAATTTGAAAATTTGACCTATTCCATGGTATTTCAGCATTGCCATAGAATTATCTCTCTTTGACTTTAATAAAACTTTTTTTATTTTTTTCAAAAATTTGCCAAATATATACTATTATTCGAACAAACTTGATACTTATTGTTCATTTTAATTTAGATTATTGTATTAAAGACATACAAAATCATTTAAACAACATTCTAATTGATTAGTTGAATTTTTGCTTCGATGTGCAAAAAAGATGCTCAGTTTTAGATACCCCAACTACCTTAATAAGTAAAAAGAGCACTAGTTTAAGTTCTAGTTTAAGTTATAGAAAGAAAAAACACACATAAAAGCCATTATTTTATCAAAAACATGTATTCCCCCTTATATCCTTACACTATACAAATTTTAGCATTTTACCATGTGTACCTTTAACCAATAGTAACAGATAATCTAACTAATTATAATATATATTTGAATTGGAATTTTTCAACTGATTTCACTACACTTATTTTAATTAAAACTTCTGACCCCCCATAATTCAATCCCCCATTCAATTATTATTATTTCTTGGAAATCCCTCAGTAACATTGAAACAAAAATTTCTCCCAATAGTCCTTGTATATATGGAATATAGGACATTTTGTTTTTGATACAGACTTTATCACTCCCAGTATCAAGTGAGCCCGCTTGATGTGTTAAGCCTTGATAAAGTCCGTATCAAAAACAAAATGTCCTATATTTCCTTTATCGGTAATTCATCTGTTTAAACATGCTATAAGAATCTTACAGAAATATATTGCATCAAGATCTGACCAAAAATTGAAAAATTCATTTTTTCCATTTGTCCCCCTTTGGGCCTCTTGTTTCTCGAAAACAGTAAATGCTACCTCAAATCTGTCGACATATTACAGTTGCGCAATTTTATTAGCAATAACATAAAACAAACCAATCTCAATGCGATAAACAATAAGGATTCTACAGTCAAATATGTGAAAACAGCCAAATTCAACCCCTTTTAACCTCTGTGACCTTGACCTTTGACCAGACCTAATTTTTTTGGGGCATATTTATGTTCCTCTTGACTAGACCTATACACTTGCCAAGTATCAAAAGTCTACCTTATATACATAAGAATTGGAAACATGCACTGCATTATTTCTATAAATTCTATTGTCTTTAATATATATACAAACATCTTCAGTTTGAAAGTTTTTCGTGACGTAAGTGGCCATTTACTATCCAATACACATTTCCGGAAATTAACAATTTACAGATACTTTGGTGTTTGTTATTCAATTCAAATAAAATATTGTTAACCTTACAACAGTAAAAAAAGACAAGTTATTATTAATTTTCTACATCTGGGTTATCTTTACACGTCTCAGGTAAAATTTAACAGCTAATTAAGGTTTTATTACCTTTTATGACCTTCTATTACCCACACTCTGATAATTAGTCAGACATGTCCGACATCTGGTCGGAATGGGACATTTATAGAAATATGTCTCTACCTGTACTGTAGTTCAAAAGTTATAGCCAAGGTTAAAGTTTCGGACACACAGACAAACAGACAGACAGACAGGACAAAAACAATATGCCCCCCCGATCCTCGACCTGGGGGCATAAAAATATAATGAAAGGGTATTTCGAGTCTTGAATAGGGGTTTTGGAGATGATGATTATTTGCCACTCTTCTTTGTAGGACTTGGATCATTTGCCCTTTTAGTTTTCTTTTGGGGTATGGATAAACTTCAAGTATTTTCGTAAACAAAGAAACTTAACATGCTAAATAATATTTCTGGCCACATCAGGGATTTTCAAGATATTCAAGAACATTTTTAGCATGTTTTGGTATGCTAGGGATAGGGATTATTTGATTCAAATACTTCCTAGGATAATTGCAAACAATTTTTTGGGACATCATGAATTTTCACTGTCACTCACTTTTCATGTATAAATGTCTCTTTTTTTTATATTTGACATATATATAAAAAAAATTGACTGTATATGTCTTTGTGCAATAAAACATTATTATTATCATACATGTACTGTTACACTGCTAGGTTTTTTTAAAGATGTTAAAAATTCATATGGAGTTGTATAATTTTGTATATTTTATTTCATGTTGTACGTCCTTTATGTTTTTATATATGCTTTCAACCCTTAGAGGTATAAATGTGCATTTCTTAATAAAGTTAAGTTATAATTTGATGACAATTATATATGTCATTGTCACTTGCCCCATGTAGGCCCTACTTTGTCAATAAAAGATTGATTTCGAATCATGTTGGATATTATATTAAAAATATAAAGGGATGAACGATTGATGGTCCTCCTATATGAGGCTCCCTTGGCTCACTTTGAAAACTTAATGGGCCAAGGGTTGCATAGGCTTGTTCCAAAGAAAACAACAAAAACAAAAATACCAAAATTTGGAAGCATATCCCAAAAAATTGCCTGTTATAACTGTTATAATAATACAACCAGTTCTAACCCCCCCCCCCCCCGAAAAAAAAATGTTTTATCCACAAAAAAAAACCCAAGGAATTCTTATGTTCTGTCAATTGTTTTTTATTGACCAAACTTTCACTGGTCTGCCTACATGTGCAATGGTACTAGTATGTACATGTAGCATGCTTAAGATGCATTAGTTTCATTTATCATTCAATTACAGGGTCAATTACCTGGGTGTCACACAATTTTATGAGGGTGTCCATATCAAAGAGCAAGTATCAAACAACATGAACAAGGAGTATTAAAAAAAAACATGAACAGTGACACTACTAATGTATCAAAAAAGCATATACAGAATACAGATTATACTTATCCCTGATATCCTACCACATAAAATTATGTGTGTGGTTAATTTTGTTTCAGAAAACTCATGTGTGATAACGAAAATTTTTGGAAGTATCCCCATGGGGTTAGGGGACACATACGTACTTGTGTAACACTAGCAGCTCCTCCTACCAATGATATTACTCCCCCTCTATATGTCAAGGTTCCATTGTACCAGGTACCTCCCCATATCTGGCCACATTCCTAACGATTAGTCGTACACGAAATTGAACCAATTCCAGTTTGACATGATTTATCTCCCCTCTAACTTCCGTTTCAAAACAGCTGTAATAAAGGAGGATATTCATAGTGTTTTATTTCTCTGCCTTTATTACTACTTTGGTTTTAATAAATTAAATGTAAAAATATTTTACATATTACTCTCTCATAAAAAAGAGAAATATGTAAAATAAAAAATCAATTAATACTGTCCAATTTTAATCTTTATGATAGATATACTGTAAGTTTGTGCTGTGGAAACCAAAATTTTCTTAATGTTACACAACTTAGATTGACATCACATAAAATTATACTACATGAGATAGTTGCTACCATTGGCCCAAGTGACTTAATACAGATTGGTGTAACAGGTAATCTTGTTAAGGTGGTTCAGGGGACTAAGCAATATCCATAGGAATTTTTCAATGGTTTGCAGAATTGAGGCCAAGTTAAAAAATTGTTTGTTTGTTTGCTGTTTATCGACCTACTCATCAAAATCCTACCTACTTAAAAAATTTCATTGGCATTTCACAGAGGAAAATTTTTTTATTCTATTTTTACTGGGACTAATATAACAGGGATTTGAAACATTAACATTTCTTACAATTTCGGTGTCACGGCAGATTTACCTGTGAATAGTCGTATTTTTTAGCTTTTCTCTGTTGAAACATAGAGGACACTTTACAGCTGCATTTTTCTTCCGATTTTAAAAACAAAATACACCATTTTATAGAAAACATATTTCTGCAAATCATAGTATATTTTTTGTAAAATAAATTCATTCCAAAATGCACAAATTTTGCTCTAAAACTTGGATAATTTCGTTTTTTTTAAAGAAATATACTGCGAAATTTAACCCTTCATGACATTTTTTAGTACACTTTCCATTTTCCTCAAAATATTTAATGCTACAAAATTTATATGTGTGAAAAGATAAAACATCGATGCGAATCATGATATATTTTTCTTTAAATTTATTTAAAATTTAGTTGTAAAATTCACAGGGAAAAGTTGACTGTTTGAACTAAAAAAAATTATATCTAACAATTGCATGAGCATGGTCACCTCAGTCGAAAATTATCAGCACTGTAAAAAATCTTTCCTGCATATGTTATATATGGCTATAAAGCCAATACAAAGAGCTTTATCCTGGTAATTTTAATTAGGATTCCATTGTTGTGGGAATGAAAATTTAAGGTTGTAAAAATGCAATTAATCAGCTTTTCGGCAAAATTTTTAGAATAATTTTATGTTGAGTAAATCAAAAGCTACAGTGGAAAATCGTAGCCTGGACACAGCTTTTTATTCGATCAATCTGGTTTGTTAAATAGTTTCAAATCCCTGTCATATAAGTCTCAGATTTTTAGCACATTTTCTTTTAAAATTACATCCATGAGAATTTTTATCAATTTTAAATATTGCTAGCCTCTGTATTGAACTTTCTAAAAACAAAAAGAAAAATGGGGGTCACAGACCTAATTCACAAAAAAACAAAATTTCCATACTGATGTCTTTGTAAAATATTTTTTGAAATAACCTCCCTTATTTAAATTTTCATTTCAAAGAATTTTACATTATAAATACTATTCTAATTTCTTTGTCTAAAATGAATGCTAGTCTTAGAGAAATAGGCTGATTGTTTGAGTTTTAAGCAAAATATTTTAAAGATTTGTCCAAATTTGAAAATGTTTGTATATTTGTTTAATGAAAAATACCTAAGCATGAAACATGTAAACAAAATGGAGTAAGACCACCAATCCACCTTGTACCCCGCAGCCTGGAACACTGGGTCTTATTTCTATATCCCGGGTGTCTCTCGTGGTCAGCCCTGTTTAGGAGGGGTTCTTACCCTGCAAGCAGGATTTCTATACCCATGGATTCCCACAGGGTTATTGTGTTGTGTACTGGGGTTGTGGATCATGCGGGAAATAAACAATTTTCGTCATAAACAATTATTATTTTCATTTTAACTTTATTACGGTTACTAATGCAAAACACAATTCCAATTAGGAACAAAGGCATACAAAACTAGTACATAATAAACAAGAATTCAAAATCCTAGATATTTATAGACCTTTGAATCTCTCTCCTGTTTTAATATGAAGGATTATGGATACAACTGCTTTAATATCTTCATGTGTTTCAGGGTCTAGAAGCCTTTTTATTGTATTTACCTCTGATGTATAGCCAAAGTTAATATTCTGTTTTTTTAATGAAGAAAAAAATTAGTTCTCAATTCTTTATTGAATTTACAATGAAGAAAGAAATGACATTCATAATCAATTTTATTTTCACAATAATGACATAATCTATTCTCTCTTGGTATTTTCTTGTATCTGCCTATTTCAATAAGAAGGTTATGGTCACTAATTCTAAATTTTGTTATTATTTTTCTGAATTCGAAATTTGGGTGACCAAGATAATAGTCTTGTTTACCAATATCAGTTTTAATGAATTTGTATAAATAAATTTTACTTTTTCATCAAGATTGTTTATTTTATTTTTGGTTTAACATTATGCCAAGATCAAACACCAAACTTATTTAGAATTATTTCAGGTATGTCTAGTGTCACCTTGAAACTGATGTGTATTCTAGGTAAATTCAAATTGAATGCATTCTTTTTTTTTAACTTTATCTGGGACTAATATTCTTACAAAAAGTGATGAAATACCAAATTTTAGGAATAAAATAAAACGATAATATGATTTTCATGTGAGTGATCCAATTTCTATGCATTCTTATTTAAGGTATTTTTATTTAATTCATAAAATACATTCCATAGCAAAAATGAAGGGATTAAGAGTGAATGTACATGTGACAAAAACGCACACGATACATAGAAAACGACAGTATACATCTTGATGTCGCCTGAGGGTCTTTAACAAGAGGTGAACAATATTCACCCCCTCGAGTGAGATTTGAAATTAAACATGGCAAATATGACTGTATCTGACCCCTTGACGGCCTTGTTATTTACACGTGTCTGCAGGTGCTCAGTTAAGTTGTCGTGTAATACGATCACATGTAAAACAAGTAACGACTTTCAGTTAAACTGCAGTTTTGTAGTTCGATGATCGTCCACCCTGGCCTTCAGATCAACTTACTAAGTATCAATTTTACTCAAATTTACTTACATTTGAGAGTGATGGGTACGGCAAGGGGGTTCGATACAAAACCAGTACATTACAAGGGCTTAGCCACGAACAGCTGATTTATGACTTCCGGCAAAACCAGAGTTTCTATTCAAGAGTTAATGGGCGCGAAAATTACAAATAGGCCTAAAACCTTGCGCGCAACCTCACTTTAACACTAGGCTTAAACAATACAGCTGGAACGGGATTTTTTGGGGGAAAGACGTTAAATAATTAATTTAAATACATTGAATGAAAACAAAGTAGTCCAGATATATGATTGTGATAAACACCTTTTGCTTTTTGTTTGAGCAGGTCACGAAACCTAACTCTGTCACCTATAGTTGTTAGGCCTAATCTTAAGAGATCCGTATCCGTCAGTGACTTGCAGATACTTATATCTGTACATTTATCATGAACAAATGTGTCGTACAAGTTCCCCATGCCAATTTGTTCTAAAATTTCTTTTATGTCGCCTGCAACTGCAGACGACGCCATTATGTATCACGTGATATCAGACATCCGGGCAATTTGGTTCTGCATGAATAAGTTGACTACATCATAATAAACTAACTACATAACAAAATAAAATTACTACATAACATAATAAGGTTACCACATAACATAATAAGGTTAACACATGACATAATAAGGTTACCACATAACATAATAAGGTTACCACATAACATAATAAGATTACCACATAAAAAAATTAGTTTACCACATAACATAATAAACTGACTACATAACATAATAAAGTTCCTACAACACATAATAAAGTTACTAGATAACATTACAAAGTAATTACATAATACAAAAAAGTAACACCATAAGACAAAAAAGTTTNCATTATGTATCACGTGATATCAGACATCCGGGCAATTTGGTTCTGCATGAATAAGTTGACTACATCATAATAAACTAACTACATAACAAAATAAAATTACTACATAACACAACAAATGAAACACATAACATGATATTATATGCACATAACACAGAGACAATATAACAGAATAAAATGACTTCATAACATGATAAACTAATTTCGTAAGATAATAAAGTTACCACAAAACATAATTAACTAACCACATAAAATAATAAAAGTAAAACTACAAAACTCTTTAAAGTACCAACATAACATAATAAGGTTACCACATAACATAATAAGGTTAACACATGACATAATAAGGTTACCACATAACATAATAAGGTTACCACATAACATAATAAGATTACCACATAAAAAATTAGTTTACCACATAACATAATAAACTGACTACATAACATAATAAAGTTCCTACAACACATAATAAAGTTACTAGATAACATTACAAAGTAATTACATAATACAAAAAAGTAACACCATAAGACAAAAAAGTTTCTCCAGAATACAATAAAATAAATACATAACACAACGCAGTGAAAGTATAACGTAATAAAGTTTCTACATAACGCTTAAAATGATAATGTAACCACAGAGCAAAATAAACTGACTACACAACATAATCAAGTAACAACATAAGACTAGTACTATATAACATAATATAGTTACTACATAACATTATAAAATTACTACATAACATAATCATGTTACCACATAACATAATAAAGTTACTACATAACATAATAAAATGACTACATAACATAATCATGTTACTACATACCATAATAGAATTACTACATAACATAATCATGTTACTACATAACATAATAATGTTACTACATAACATGATAAAGTTACTACATAACATAATAAAGTTACTACAAAACATTATAATGTTACTACATAACATGATAAAATGACTACATAACATAATAAAGTTTGTACCCCGTAAAATGATTATCCACTAC
>MJUU01036994.1:9243-33261 GCA_002080025.1 Modiolus philippinarum | reverse complement strand
CATTGATAAATTTATGTTCATATCAATATCATTGATGTTTTGTGTCAGTTCATAGTTGACGTTTCATTATGTGTTTTCAATGAATTATGATACCAGTATGGTTAGGGTAACATTCATTATTAGAATCGTTCCAGAATATACAAAGGTTAGAGATTGTGTTAGCATTAATTACAGTTAGGATTAAGGGTTTATAAGGTTTATTATTATATACATAAGAGTTAGGATTATATACATACGGGTTAGGGTTATATACATAGGGTTAAGGTGATTCTTACAACAGAAAAGTTAGGGTCAGTACGAAAATAAGTGTAAGGTTAAAGGTCAGGGTTAGAGGTTGGGTAAGGGAGATAACTCCAATAGTTTACGAATATGAAATAACATTTCAGAAAAATAAGTGAATATAGAGTTGTCACAGCAACTAAAGTTGCATATAAAAGGGAGATAACTCCATTAGTTTAAGAATATTAAAATAACAATAAAAAGAAGTAACTATGGAGGTATAGAAAAAACTGCAAAGAGAATGGTTAGGGTTAGTCGTGAACAAAAACAACAAAATCAGAAAATGAGTATATAAGAAATGAGAGAACACATAATAATGCAAACAAAAAGTAAAACGATTAGGGTTTAGTATTAAGATTAGGATTAGTGTAAGTATGAGTTGGATGGAGTAAGTTATAATACATCTAAACAAAGTCATAGCTGGTTATCTTACAACACTACAATGGAAGGTTTAGGTAAAAGGTTAGGGTTAAAGTTAGATCATAAATAGAATGGGGTTATAGCATGGTTAAGGTTAGATAACAGTGAGGGTTGTGATTATATACATTAGGGTTAGGGTTACTTTTATATACATTAAGGTTACTGTTAGTTAGGGTCAATAAATTATGGATAGGCTTAGGTTTAGGGTCAGAGTTTAAGGTATAGGGTAAAAATTAGGGTTAAAGGCAATACCAGAATGAACTGTTTCTAACTAGTAGCACCTCATTTGCATACTTAATTTAGGGCGAGACCCAAGCTTCAAAAATGAAAGCATCTTAGAGGGGGACACTACAATAAAGCAAACAGTTACCATGTAAACCAAGTGAAGTGTTAGTATAATAGCATCTCGTCAAATACGAAGCCATAGAATATACTACTAGAACAATAGCACCTCGTTCAATACGAAGTGATTGAACAAATACTATTAGAACAATAGCACCTCGTCCAATACGAAGCCATAGAATATACTATTAGAACAATAGCACCTCGTCCAATAGAAAGCCATAGACTATACTATTAGAACAATAGCACCTCGTCCAATACGAAGCCATTAACATACTATTAGCACAATAGCACCTCGTCCAACACCAAGCCATAGAATATACTACTATAACAATAGCACCTCGTCCAATGCGAAGCCATAGAATATACTATTAAAACAATAGCACCTCGTCCATTACGAAGCCATTAACATACTATTAGCACAGTAGCACCTCGTCCAACACCAAGCCATAGAATATACTACTATAACAATAGCACCTCGTCCAATGCGACGACATAGAATATACTATTAAAACAATAGCACCTCGTCCAATACAAAGCCATGGAGAATACTATTAGAACAATAGCACCTCGTCAAAGATGAAGGCATGATATATAGGGTTCATACAGTAGCACCTCGTTGCACCTCGTCGGGCACCTCGTCAAATACGAACTGAACGGCACATATATACTACTGGCATTTTAAATTGATTGATTGAATATTGCTTTACGTGTACTCGGCAATCTTTCAGCTATATCAAGAATTATTGATCAGCCAGTTTTGTTCAGTGAGCTTGATGTTGTTGGTCTCCTTATATTAAATTTTAAAATTGAAAGCTGTTTTTCGAAGGAGTATATTATGAAGAAATGTATTTGATGACGGAGATCGATTGTTTAGTGAGATACTCGTGAATTAATCAAAGTAGAAATTTTATGCACTTCGATATTCTAGACGATAAATGAAAATGTCACGTTGTTTATCACTTCAGATATAATCAATCTAAACCAACGCTGTAGTTATTAAAAACGATATTTTTTTCTAAAAACAAATCCTTTTCCCTTTCTGTTCATCGTGTGTGCAAAAAATCTCCAGCAACAGTAACAAAAAAACCAGAGACTCAAAGACTGAGCCTGCATCGCTCACCTGAAAAAATACTTCTCTGCCATGCATGACCAAAAATGATGTTTTTCACCAATGGTGCCTAATGTTTAGCTGTGTTCTCCATTAGCACCCGTGTCTTTGTCCTATTGAAGTAAGTACACTTTGCAAGGGCCCTTCTATACATCATTCCAATACAGTTTAGTTAAATTTACTTCAACAGTTTCAGAGAAGATGATGAAAATGTGATTTTTCCCTTAATGTCCAATGTAAAAACCTTTGTTCCGCGCTGACCACCAATATTTTTGTTAAATCGAAACAAAATGAGCAATCTTTGTAACGGACCTTTAGTACATCATTCATATAAAGTTTGGTTGAATTTGCCTCAGCCGTTTTAGAGGAGAAAGTGAAAATGTGATTTTTCCATAGGGTGCAATGTTAAACTATGTTCCCTGCTGGCAGCCATGTTTTTCAACAGATCTGTAAGAAATGAGGACCTTTAGTACATCATTCCTGTAAAGTTTGGTTGAATTTGCATCAGCCGTTTCAGAGGAGAAGAATAGAATGTGATTTTTCCCATAGGCTCCAATGTTAAACCTAAGTTCCACGCTGGCGGCCATGTTTTTTATCGGATCAGAACGAAATAAGCAATCATTATAAAGGATCTTTAGTACATCATTCCTGTAAATTTTGGTTGAATTTTGCTTTAGAGGAGAAGATGAAAATGTGAAAAAGTTAACAGACGACGGACGGCAACAACGGCAATAGAATACCGAAGGAACAAGTGATGGCAAAACTCACACTGACCCTTCGGGTCAGGTGAGCTAAAAATCAAAAACAATATTTATTTATTATATAATTGTGATATGTCAAATATTTTGAGTTTAAACTTGCTTTAAAAATGCAATTCATTTTTCGATAATTTATGTTTATATAACATGTTTGATTTACCTAGGCCCTGTTTTTTTTGTTTTTTTTTTTTTTGTTTAAATTAACTCTTAAAATTGATTTGAAATGAAAGAATATCTATCACAAACTGCATAAAGATGTACAGGACCTCAGTACATACAAGACGAAAATGTGGCAAATGTCTGATAGATGGCATTTGAAAAGAATATGAACACTTGGCTTTATTATTGTAAATTCTATTAAACTGAAGGCTGTATTTTAAAAGACCCAGCACCTGAATCAGTTTTCAGGGGTTCCAACTACAGACCAACCGCGCACGTCCCAAGTTGTTGGATGTGGGAATGCCCTGTCTATGCGTTGTAGTCAGGTCATAATACGGAAAGTCTGGACTCGAAAATTTGTTGCAAATTTATGTTGAGAAGTGTCACGCACCATTTAGTATAATGACCCTTCTATATTTTTCTAGTGAGAGCAGACGCACTGGATGTCGCCAAGAAAGCAAAATTTCCCGCCCCTACCAATTTCTCCCATTTTGCGAGTGGCAATAACACTCATCGTCCCTTCAATCTTTATTTTTATCTTCTTTTACTTACATTTGTTTTAATTGATTCAATTGTTCTCGTCCGGATAGAGTTGAAATATTCCTCACTGGACCTTAAACTCTAACCAATAAATCAATCAATATTTTAAATGTTTGACAGAGCCACAAATATAAACGAAAATATCCTTATTTGAGATTTGTATTAAAATTCAGAAAGAGGCATTTATTTCTTTCATGGAAAAAACTTTCACCTTTTTTCCTTATACTTATTTCAAATCTTATGTTTTCCAAACAATTTCATGTAAAAAAGGCTGCATGACCCTACCTATTTCCATCCTCTTGCAATGTCAATCAAAATTTGTTGCACCGGCTGTCTCTTCGAATTAGAACCAGGATTTTTATCTTTATACATAAACTAGAGGCTATGGTCTGAAGAATAAATAAAATAAAAATTCAGTCAGTTTGTTCGCAAAGTTTAATAGCAGTAAGGTAAAAACGTCAAAATTTGGTGCAATTTGGGTAAAGTCACGTTACAAATTTTGATGAGTTTTAATTTAGCAGCATTTGAGTTACTCTCATTCGGTGCTATTAAATGTGCTATTGGTTTTGGATATGCATCTTCTTCCTCGGGAAGACCTTCTCTCCGTTTTATATACGAAATTACATTACTTTTGCAGAAAAGTTCAATTTTGTCAAGTACGATTTGTTTAGATAACGATTCTCTGTGGATAAAAGAGTACAAATAGCAACCAACAGCAAAAAATCTACGAGCATTTGGCAGTACAGGTTTAATTCCACAAGTAAAAAGAGCTTGTATGGTCCAGGGATCTATCCCATGTATTTAAAGGCTGGACATCTACTTTAACTACCAGGAGGGCAATTTATTTCAATAAGCCGGAATCCTGAACTTGTGATTATCATTTCTACATTGAAAACGCCATGATGAAGTTCCATGATTTGACAACATTGACATGAAGCATCACTCATGTCATTTTTAGTGTTTGTTGGTAGACAGGAACTGAAACATGTCGTTGTATCGGAAAAGTCGCGGGGTATGGAGCGGTCCTAGATCTCTGACTTTCGACCAATGACGCAAACTATGGTCTTCAATAATATTCCATTGAAAATTATTAAGTTTACTTGATTAACATTGCCCTCTAAATAAATCATTAAAACCATTTCATTTCCTCCTTTTTCTGTGCACCAATCGCCAATGTCTTTTGTAATAATTTGAAATGAGCTGTCTAATTAAAAACTGA
Organism: Modiolus philippinarum; assembly: GCA_002080025.1. Classification (NCBI taxonomy): domain Eukaryota; kingdom Metazoa; phylum Mollusca; class Bivalvia; order Mytilida; family Modiolidae; genus Modiolus; species Modiolus philippinarum. Next base: position 28,433 of record MJUU01036994.1, on the reverse strand, counting down.
CGACACTTCAGTTACGCCATTTGAAAAAATGACAGGTTTCAGTATTGCTGGATATGATAATCCTTCAACTTTCAATATATCTTCCTCCGAAGTTATTTAAAAAGATAGAGGAGGACAAATTCTTATCCCCTCTTTTGAATCCTTCCGTTTACTTTTGATAATATCAGAAGTGTTTTCTTGCTCTTCACAACGAATACCAACTTTTCACAGAGAACAGCAACTAAGTGAGCACAATAATCATCATATGTAAAGCATGGAGAAAGTTCATGATAATTCTTTTATCACTGCACTGCGCTGATATGGACATATTATCGTCAATTTCTATAAAACGTTGGTAACAGTGTATTAATATCACGTCGCGTAATGTTTCTTGAAATAAGTAATTCTAAGAAAGAAAGCGCTATAGTTAAGCAAAAATAATAAATTTTACCTAAAACCATTTCAAAAGAAAAAGAAACATACATCCTGTATATATCAATAACAGAATAAGCATTAAAACACTATTAGTAATTTGGTTTGCTCGAATGGATTTCTCAGCTAGCACTGCATCTCGTGCTTTCGCACTCGATGCAATACAAGCAGAGAATTCTCATGCAAAACAAATTACTAATAGTATATATGTCCGTCTCTATCTTTTCAAATAACGTCGGAGAAAGATATAGTGAATGTTGAAGGATTATAATATCCAGCAATACTGAAACCCGACAATACTCATCCGTATGCGTACCCTCCATATAGTTGTACTGCAACAATGAATGAACGTAATCTTTCTTATGGTTTATCCTCTGGATCTATAAGAATAACTTCAAAATATGGATTATATTTATAATTCAACCTTATATAATATGGCTTATATAACCTTAAACATAAATATTGATGAAATGTGTGTTCGATGTCAATTTCAACTTGAATGACTAAATACCGGAGTTACTGTCAATTAAGTTTTGCAAATGCGCATTTCGACAACTTAATATGTTTCTTCAGTGCAGTTCAAATCCACACAATTGGAAATTCATCAACCAAAATATGTGTAAAAGCTGATGGAGAACAAATTAACGATTAGATCTTAATATAAACCTAAAATCAGCTAAGGACACACTATATAGGAGGGGGATTCTCCTTAGTTTTTAACAAAATTTTCTTAAATTTAAATATTGCAAGATTTCAAATGAAATCGGTTTTTGGGCCAGAAACGAAGTACTTTGTTGGTTAATTGCCTTGAGGACTAACATTTCACTAGCAGAGTCATCGACCAAGTGGTAAATATAATTAAATACTGAAGTTACTACATGTATGAATTAAGTTTCTACATATGCGCATTTCGACAGCTTAAATCTCTTCATTGCAGGTCAAATCAAAACATTCGGAAATCCATTTAACAAAATATGTGTAAAAACTAATAGAGAACAAATTTCCATTTTGATCTTAATAGAAACGCAAAAATCAGCTAAGGACAGAGTTATGGAGGGGGAGATACTCCTTAGTTTTTAACATTTTTTTTTAATTTAGATACTGAAATGACGATGAACGGTGTCATCATTGGTATATAATCCTGATTGCGAAACTTATTTTCCGCACTTTCGTTTTCATTTAATTACGGAGGATCTTAGAAAACTAATAAAAAAGAATCATTTGTAAATTGTTAGGTTTTTTTTCGATCAGAAATAATTATTAGAGGATTTTTTTTTACTAAAAATGGTTCATTTTGACAATTTCCATCGATAGATGTATCTGTTTTTATTTACTAAATATCAAGAGCCCTTGGTGTATAAAAACTATACCGTAACAAGTACGCATTCATCTGAATTTCAAAAATCATCATTTTTTATATTTTTATTTTATTTTGATAACAAAATAAGAGATGGAGATGAAATCTTCAAAATATGACAAAGGAAAAGATATTCTGTGGAATTAAAGAAAGATATCATGTTGATGAGAGGGAAAAAACCGCTACAAATATAAAAAAAAATCAAACGAAGTAAAAATATTCAGCTTGATGAGATCTACCTATCTTGCAATTTTGACGAAAATCCGAAAACCCGCCTTTGAATTATTGCCCTTTTTTCGTAATATGTTTGATTTGCTTTTTAATTTTCGTCAATTATGTTTAGAATGAAAGAAGGTAGAGATAAAGTTTGAATTACAAAAGTGATCAGCATATAGGAAGATCTACCTGACCGGCAATTTTGACAACAAATCCTTAGACCTATATATGAAAACTTAATTGCCCTTTTTGTGTTTTTGTTACGATTTTGACATGTTTTGAAGTCAAGTTTGAATTGCAAAAAAAGTTTATCAAGGACTTCAAATATTTCCGTCAGGTTCGAATCTCATCAAAGATGGTCACCGCTAGGGGACATAGTTTAACATTGTACTCAATGGGAGATGCATTCAAATACCTTCTCTAGAAGCGCTTGAACAGTTTTGATTCATTCATGATGGGTGGTGCCCTTTAAAGTTTGTGATTTTCATGTTGATGCTTTATCTAAGATAGCTGCCACCAGAGATCATTGTCCAACATAGGACCCTATGAGGAAATGCATTCAAAAGCCTTCACCTCTGAAACTGTCTGAATGATTTTGATTTAATTTGAACATAGCAGTTGATGGCCCACTTCAATGATAACAACTTTTATGAAATGTATTCAAAGATATTCTTCTCCGAAACTATGTTGATATAATGTGAACATAATAGTCCTTTGATGGGCCCTTCCAAGTTTGTAATTTTAATTATGATACTCATTTGCTTTACACCATAACTAAATTTAAACAATTTTTCATATTGGCAGTATTTGGCATTGCACAATATCATGTTCTTCTTCCATAATTGATGATGTTGTTATACCAAATCTATTAAGAAGTATTTCAATTGAAATTTCATATGTAAGAAGGCTTGATATCATAGTCAACGGAAATTATGTCCTTAGCTAGCTGTCAGTAACTGCGAGCATTTTTCTGGACAGTACCTGTGTGTATTGTCTTCATGTTTTATGTACTTCATTGTAAGGGTACTCGTCTTGATAAGTTGGATTTTTTCAAGTTTGATTTTTACTGTGAGTCTTTTTGTGCATTTATTTTTAGCCATTCACCACAGATAGGGGGGGGGTTGGATCCAAGAAAACGAGTTTAACCCCACCGCAATTTTTGCGCCTGTCCCAAGTCAGGAATATGTTGGTCATTGGCTTGTCCTTGTCTTCTTATAAAATTTTAGTTTCTTGATATTTTGGTAGATGGATGTGGTTTGTTTCCATTGATTTATTCACTTTTTTAACCTTTTTGGGCCATTTTATGAAAGCTTATTTGGGTCATTTTCATAATGAAAAAAAAATATTTAAGTCGTTCCCACGACTTGTTAAGTCGTTCCCACGAGTTGAAAAGTCGTTCCCACGACTTGTTAAGTCGTTCCCACGAGTTGAAAAGTCGTTCCCACGAGTTGCAAAGTCGTTCCCACGAGTTGCGAAGTCGTTCCCACGAGTTGTAAAGTCGTTCCCACGACTTCTACAAGTCGTTCCCACGACTTATCAAGTCGTTCCCACGAGTTGTAAAGTCGTTCCCCCGACTTCTACAAGTCGTTCCCGATAGTTGCAAAGTCGTTCTCACGAGTTGCAAAGTCGTTCCCATGAGTTGAAAAGTCGTTCCCACGACTTCTACAAGTCGTTCCCACGACTTATCAAGTCGTTCAGACGAGTTGTAAAGTCGTTCCCACGAGTTGTAAAGTCGTTTCCACGGGTTGCAAAGTCGTTCCCACGAGTCGTAAAGTCGTTCCCACGACTTCTACAAGTCGTTCCCACGAGTTGCAAAGTCGTTCCCAAGAGTTGGAAAGTCGTTCCCACGATTTGTCAAGTCGTTCCCACGAGTTATTAAGGCGTCCCCAAGAGTTGCAAAGTCGTTCCCACGACTTGTTAAGTCGTTCCCACGAGTTGAAAAGTCGTTCCCACGAGTTGCAAGGTCGTTTCAACAATTGCAAAGTCGTTCCCACGACTTCTACAAGTCGTTCCCACGAGTTGCAAAGTCGTTCCCACGAGTTGCAAAGTCGTGTTCCCACGAGTTGAAAAGTCGTTCCCACGACTTATCAAGTCGTCCCCACGAGTTGTTAAGTCGTTCCCACGACTTGTTAAGTCGTTCTCACGACTTGTTAGGTCGTTCCCACGAGTTGTAAAGTCGTTGCCACGGGTTGCAAAGTCGTTCCCAAGAGTTGGAAAGTCGTTCCTACGATCTGTCAAGTCGTTCCCACGAGTTATTAAGGCGTCCCCAAGAGTTGCAAAGTCTTTCCCACGACTTGTTAAGTCGTTCCCATGAGTTGAAAAGTCGTTCCCACGAGTTGCAAGGTCTATCCAACAATTGCAAAGTGGTTCCCACGAGTTGCAAAGTCGTTCCCACGAGTTGTAAAGTCGTTCCCACGACTTCTACAAGTCGTTCCCACGACTTCTCCAAGTCGTTCCCACGACCTCTACAAGTCGTTCCCACGAGTTGCAAAGTCGTTCCGACGAGTTGAAAAGTCGTTCCCACGACTTCTACAAGTCGTTCCCAGGACTTATCAAGTCGTTCCAACGAGTTGTAAAGTCGTTCCAACGACTTTTTAAGTCGTTCTCACGACTTGTTAGGTCCTTCCCACGAGTTGTAAAGTCGTTTCCACGGGTTGCAAAGTCGTTCCCACGAGTCGTAAAGTCGTTCCCACGACTTCTACAAGTCGTTCCCACGAGTTGCAAAGTCGTTCCCAAGAGTTGGAAAGTCGTTCCCACGATTTGTCAAGTCGTTCCCACGAGTTATTAAGGCGTCCCCAAGAGTTGCAAAGTCGTTCCCACGACTTGTTAAGTCGTTCCCACGAGTTGAAAAGTCGTTCCCTTGAGTTGCAAGGCCGTTCCAACAATTGCAAAGTCGTTCCAACGAGTTGTAAAGTCGTTCTCACGAGTTGCAAAGTCGTTCCCACGAGTTGCAAAGTCGTTCCCACGAGTTTGAAAAGTCGTTCCCACGACTTCTACAAGTCGTTCCCACGACTTATCAAGTCGTTCCCACGAGTTAAGTCGTTCCCACGACTTGTTAGGTCGTTCTCACGACTTGTTAGGTCGCTCCCACGAGTTGTAAAGTCGTTCCCACGAGTTGTAAAGTCGTTTCCACGGGTTGCAAAGTCGTTCCCACAAGTCGTAAAGTCGTTCCCACGACTTCTACAAGTCGTTCCCACGAGTTGCAAAGTCGTTCCCAAGAGTTTGAAAGTCGTTCCCACGATTTGTCAAGTCGTTCCCACGAGTTATTAAGGCGTCTCCAAGAGTTGCAAAGTCGTTCCCACGACTTGTTAAGTCGTTCCCACGAGTTGAAAAGTCGTTCCCACGAGTTGCAAGGTCGTTCCAACAATTGCAGAGTCGTTCCCACGAGTTGTAAAGTCGTTCCCCCGACTTCTACAAGTCGTTTCCGATAGTTGCAAAGTCGTTCTCACGAGTTGCAAAGTCGTTCCCACGAGTTGACAAGTCGTTCCCACGACTTCTACAAGTCGTTCCCACGACTTATCAAGTCGTTCCCACGAGTTGTTAAGTCGTTCCCACGACTTGTTAGGTCGTTCCCACGAGTTGTAAAGTCGTCCCACGAGTTGCAAAGTCGTTCCCAAGAGTTTGAAAGTCGTTCCCACGATTTATCAAGTCGTTCCGACGAGTTATTAAGGCGTTCCCACGACTTGTTAAAGTTGTTCCCACGAGTTGTAAAGTCGTTCCCACGAGTTGCAAAGTCGTTCCCACGAGTTGTGAAGTCGTTCCCACGATTTGCAAAGTCGTTCCCACGAGTTACTAAGTCGTTCCCACGACTTCTTAAAGTCGTGCCCGCGAGTTATAAAGTCGTTCCCACGAGTTGTTAAGTCGTTCCCACGAGTTGTGAAGTCGTTCCCATGAGATGTAAAGTCGTTCCCACGAGTTATAAAGTTGTTTCCACGAGTTGTGAAGTCGTTTCCAAGACTTCTAAAAGTCATTCCCACGAGTTATAAAGTCGTTCCAACGAGTTACTAGCTGTTGGTCTCAGTAAAAAAAAGGCTGGTCGGTCACTTGAGTAAGTAAGCGTGAAAGATTAATTCGCGATTTTTTTATGGAAGGTCATATCTAATTTATCTGTTTATACACTTCATTTGGGACCTTCAGGAACAAATGCATCAAAATCCACCCACTAAAAATATATAAAGTTAGCCTCTGTGTGCCCCCTGTTTATTGGAAGCAGTGAATGGAAAGAAACCCATTAAAATACGATAAAACATAACCTTATGGGTTTTCAGGAGAGGGCTTTGGCGATTTTGCCTAGGCAATTTAATTATTTTCATGAAAATCTCCAACAAATTATTAATTTTTATCAATGTCACCTCATTTTATTTATTTCCATTTGCAACAAAACTATATATTCTTCAAATCAAAATTAAATTATTTATTTTCATGAGAAGTAGAATTATTATATTTATTTTCACTGGTACCAAGATTGAATTCTTTATTTACAAATCGCTCAAAACCCCCGCCCCTGAAAATCAAATGGTCGTCCACTAACTGTAGGCCAATATGTGAAAATGTACAATTTGGCCCCTTTGCTCCTTATTCTGAAACGGTTGGGAAACAAACCACAAATTTAAACTTTTCCTTTGTGCTAATAAACATTATGCTTTTGTTTTGATCCATCAACTAGAACAAGTTATCTAACAAATCATTTGTCCGCAGACATCGAAGCCGGTGTAAGTTTGAATTTTGACCCCGTTGAAAATTGACCTATTGGTCGTTTTCCAACGTTGAAAATTGACCCAAAAGCCATTGAATTTTGACCAATTGCGTTGAATTCTGACCTTTATCATAAAATACTGACCTGGAAGCGGGTCATTTTTGAACGCTTTAAAATTTATATGTTAACAGTCAAAACACTATGTAAACTATGTATATTCACTCCCTGCTTCAGAAGTAACAAATGAAAATGAATTTATATATAAATAAGTGAACGAGATATAAATTGCAAGTTCTTAGTATTTTTCTTTGTAGACTTGTACTTGCCTGATGCCCATTCATCCATCAATAACAAAATAAACATTCTTATATATTTTTTGAATCACAAGTAATATATAAATGAGATTTTGTCCAAAGATGAGCTAAAATTGACCTACTTTTCATGCATGAGTGACTTTGATCTAAGCTTTTGTTAAAGTGCAGATCTGAGATACTAGAACAGATAAATGAATAAATTTTTCGTCAATAGATGCGTCTTTCCGACAGCCATTAGGGTTTCTGATAAAAATAATGACTCTTTGACCAACATTTCATGAATGGGTGTCTATTCCAGGGTGAGCTTTTTCCTTCAACTGGCGTCCAGCGTCAGTCGTTCCTCCGTCGTAAATTTTTCATTCAAAGATCTTCTCCTCTGAAACCAACGAGCCAATTGGGTCCAAACTTGGTAACTATAGTTCTTGGATGTATCCGGCATGTTCGTACCTCATCCAAGATGGCTACCAACGGGGAACATTTTAAAATTAGGTTGTATGGAAAACTCATTCAAAGATCTTGATTTAAGAAACTACTGGACCAATTAGAACCAAACTTGGTCACAATGGTCCTTAGATGGCCAAAACCAGGAAACACCCTATCATTAAATGTTAATAGACATTCAAGCCTAAAATCACATGTTTGGTATGATTTGATAACAAACATATTTGCTAAAGTTTTATTGTTCATACAGAAGTATTATTTTTAATACTGAAGCTTGTTCTATACATTAAATGGTTTTAATTATATACATCAAAACACTTTTCGGGGTTGTCTTTAATTTGAAAATAAGATAATAATGAAAATAATAATTTAAAAGGGGAGATAATAAAGGTAAGAAAGGTGAGATAATAAAAGTAAGAGAGGTAATAAACTTAATCTAAACATCTACCAATTTTTTTACCATTTCAGCAATATGTATAAAATAAATTATTAGGGGAACCCTGTCATTTTTTTTTGAGTAGAGGACTCAGAATTTTTTAATATCTCCAAGATTATAAGTGGAACTCCTGTCCAAATCTTTTTTTAGTAGTAGTCTGATATACCTTGTAATGGATGGTGAAGATTTCAGTTGCCATAAAAACCAGACAAGAAAAACTGAAATTTTAGTGAAAAAAACAGTATTCTGCTAAATTTTATAAGGAGAACACATGCCAAAATATTTTTTGATAGGGGCCTTGTAATGTTTTAATTTGAGTAGTCTTTATTGCGTAGATTACCAGGGAACCCTTGCCCAAATTATTTTATTTAACATGTCCAATTAGAATAAAATGGTACTTTAATGATACCTTCAAATAAAGGCATCCGGGAGATCCAGACTCATCAAATATGGCTGCCAGCAGTAGCATAAATTTAACATATGACAATATGGAAAACAACTTTCAGCATCTTCTCGGAAACTAGTAGTTCAATTAGAACCACACTTAGTCATAATGGTTTTTAGTTGGTCCCTACAAGTAAGGTTTCCAGCAGATTCGTTCTTCATTTAAAATGGTCACCATTGGGAATATGGTTTGCATTGGATTCGAGTAAAAGAATTAGGTCCCTGAAACCACTAATCCAATTAATACTAAATTTGATCACAAAAGCCCTTAAATGGAAGAAAAACATATATCCTGCAAATTTGTTTAGAATATCAATTATAGTTTTGAAGGACTTATTCAGATAAGCAAACTGAATAAACAAATGAGCTATGGTGGCTTGGCGAACCTCTAAAATCTGTAAAAACAAAAATTAAGTGTTATGTGCATAGCCAGATCTGATCACCAAAAATACTTAAAGTTTGGTTGGAATCTGATTTATAGTTAAAAAAAGACAGACGATGCAGGACGACTACGTTAGACGACGGATATAGTATCCCACTGTGTCGACTATGCTAACAACAGGCGACACAAATAACGAGAGGCTATAAAGAGCCTGCATCATTCACCTGGACCATGTACGAATAAATCAGTAAATAAGACATCTATATGTTAAAGAGTCTCATTTTCAGACTATTTTACGAAAGGATATGGAGTAAATGAACATGAGACCATAACACACATGTTAACTCCAACTGCATTAATTTTAATGAGCTGTATGGCCATTTCGGAAATTAATTCCTCATCAGCAGCACTAGAACCGAAACAAAGGAAATCCATAATTTCGAAAAATGTTTAAAATACATAAAACCAAACGAAATCCGAATAATCAGTAATATCAAATACAGCTGAGGACAAAACTACGATGGAGGGAGATAATCCTTCAGTTTTAGAATTTACTTTAATTTAGGATAAAAGTTATTAAACAAAGTGTACACATGAGATATAATCTCATGTACAAGTACACAATGTACTACAAATCAAATTCTGAGCCACAAATTTCCCACTCTCCAAAAGATCATATCCGAGCCTAGAATCAGGATTTACCAGACAAATTTTCAACATAAAACTTCTAGTCATAGAATACATTTGGTGTAATTTTATCCAATTTAGAGCACTTTAAATTTCCCTTCTTTCGTTGATGTTTTCATTGCAACGACCTATATTTTAAATTTTTAGGCCCCAACAAATGCTATAAACTTCCTATACCACCTCTCTGTAAAATTCCATCTGGAGCATTTTAATCTTGCCCGCAGTTTTTGATTTCATGTGAACGGCGGCCCCTTTGAAAAATCTGAAAAATACCTGCAAGCACCGAGCTTGGGAATGGTATCTTCATTCCTGTAAAGTCTTGTAAAGATTGGGTAAATGGTCTCCGAAGATTTGGTCGTAGAATATTACAGCAAGAAGAAGACGGAACAGGGTGAAATCCAACAAAGAACAAGTAATAATTGTTTTTAGATGCAAACACAAAAGTCTCCCAAAGAAACTTCAATATCAGAGTCCGAAGTGTAAATAAGACGTCTGTATGTCCTACTCAACCCTTCTGTATTGCTTCAAAAAGATTGAAACGCTTCCAATTTTTTGCCACATGTTTACATTTCCTTACCATTATTCGTGACATTTTTAGCCTCGAAATAAGCTCTATGCTTGTTTAATTACATTTTTGCAACAAAAAAAAAATTCAGCCAACTTGCACTGCTTTCGATTTCCAAGCATCTTCCACTTCTACGGTAAATGTTGCCATTTTGGAAAATTTTAACCTAGGTAAGAATAAGTTATACTTTCCATAAACAAACTTCTTTTAAATTTCATGCAATTTTGGGCACTTTTGATTTACCCGCCCTTTTTCGGTTTGCGTAGGAAGGACTGCGATTTTGAAAAATTTTTGACCCAAAAATAAGTTTTTATGCAATCTTCCTATAAAATTTCATCCACTTCGGAGCACTTTTAATTTTCCCGCTCTTTTTTGTTTCGGAGCACTTTTAATTTTCCCGCTCTTTTTCGTTTCAATGGCAACGACTGCCATTTTGAAAAATTTTGATCTACAATTAAGTTCAACACGACTTGTACAATCTTTCTGTAAAATTTCATCCAAATCGGAGCACTTTAAATATTTTCTCCGCCTTATTCCGTTTTCATGGCAACGGCCTCCATTTGGAAAAAAATGACCCAAAATTTTTATCACACAACTTGTACAAGCTTTATGTAAAATTTTATCCAATTCGGATATACTCTATCATCAAAAAGTTTTGTTTGCAAACACAAAAGTCTCCAAAATTGGTTCCCATACAATTTGAGATTGGCACATCCTGTACAAACTCTCGGATTTTTTTTTACACTTCCAGCTTTGTATTTCTCACATGAATATATTTTTTGGAGTTTTCATTATTCCACGATGGTCAGTATTCAACGCATGGGTTTTCAAATTAAAAAAAAAATAAACCTTGAAATCTGACAATTAGCCCGTTGAATATTGAGCTGATCAAAATTCAATGGCTTTTGGATCAATTTTCAACGTTGCAAAAACGACCAAAAGGTCAATTTTCAACGGGGTCAAAATTCAACCTTACATCTGCGACTGTGTCACACCATAATAGGACTACCCTTTTTTCGGTCGTGTAAAAGATAGGTATATTTAATAGTATTTCTGCCAGCAAACTGAGCTTTTGGAAGTCTACATGTTGATTCTTATGTGAAATATGAAAGCATCCTATTTTTAGTACTCAATTACAAAATTTCATGTGCGTTCCCTGTAGCTTATATTAACTTTACAAGTGTGTTAAATATGACTATTGAATTTAATATGCATTTTCGAAAAAAATGAAAGGGTCAGATTCTTTGTTGTCAATTTTTCATCGTAATAATAATTTCACAGTGGGCCTAAATTCGCACAGATTTCAGCACACGTTATGACCTTCCGTAAAACAATCGCGAATTAATCTTTCACGCTTACTTACTAAAGTGACCGACCAGCCTTTTATACTGGGACCAACAGCTAATAACTCGTTGGAACGACTTTATAACTCGTGGGAACGACTTTTAGAAGTCGTGGGAACGACTTCACAACTCGTGGGAACAACTTTATAATTCGTGGGAACGACTTCACAACTCGTGGGAACGACTTGGTAAGTGGTAGAAACGATTTAACAACTCGTGGAAACGACATAACAACCCGTAGGAACGACTTAACAACTCGTGGGAACGACCTAACAACTCGTGGGAACGACTTTATAACTCGTGGGAACGACCTTTAGAAGTCGTGGGAACGACTGAGTAACTCGTGGGAACGACTTCTGGAAGTCGTGGGAACGACTTTGCAAGTCATGAGAACGACTTAACAACTCGTGGGAACGACAATAAATCGCGGGAACGACTTAGCAACTCGTGGGAACGACTTGTAGAAGTCGTGGGAACGACTTTACAACTCGTGGGAACGACTTTGCAACTCGAGGGAATGACTTAACAAGTCGTGGGAACTACTTAACAACTCGTGGGAACGACTTGATAAGTCGTGGGAACGACTTAACAACTCGTGGGAACGACTTGTAGAAGTCGTGTGAACGACTTTACAACTCGTGGGAATGCGTTTGCAACTCTTGGGAACGACTTTACAACTCGTGGGAACGACCTTGCAACTCGTGGGAACGACTTTACAACTCGTGGGAAAGACTTAACAAGTCGTGGAAACGACTTTGCAACTCTTGGAACGACTTAAATATTTTTTTTCATCATGAGAATGACCCAAATAAGCTTTCCTACCATTTAGGGCTTGCTATATGGTTTGAGGTTCCTCGCTGTGTTAAAGACCGTACGGTGACTCCTAGATGCTTGGTTTTTGGTCGTTTTTAACCTGGATATGGAATGTTGTCTCCTTGACATTTACCCCATTTCCTTTCTTTTTCATACAAGATGGCCGCCAATGGGGAACATAGTTTAAGTGTGTTGGGCCCTATTGGTACTCCCCTTAAAAGCATATTTTGAAAATGCCCATCTTAGAAAAAAAATAAATGACTAAAAAGCAACACTTCTTTATCCAACCGAATCGCATGCTTTTGTGACAAAATTATTTACTTTTAAATTTAAATCATCTAATGTCTTTCACAAGTACTGAAGCCCAATGCCACCTGCTCCAACTACAACAACAGTTTTGTCTACTATTTCTTTATAATTTTGTTACATAGATAACATTCAAACACAAACCTGCATTTAAATTCAAACTTATATAATGTTGTTCCGCGAACTAACAATGGGTTTATATATATATATATATATATATATANACTTTTGATTTACCCGCCCTTTTTCGGTTTGCGTAGGAAGGACTGCGATTTTGAAAAATTTTTGACCCAAAAATAAGTTTTTATGCAATCTTCCTATAAAATTTCATCCACTTCGGAGCACTTTTTAATAATTTTAATAATTTAATAATTATATAATATTCCCATATGATAAAGGTATGAAACTGATATACCGTATCGTTTCAAGTTTCTTTTTTCACTAACAACACACGGTAGTCAATTGTACATGAATTACAGCACTTTTTAAAAGTAAGTGAGAAACGAACCATACAGGGACAAAGGCAACATCGCAAAAAAGCAAAGAAACCGAGACACAACCCAACCACGGCACAGAAAAGAAAAATGAAGACACACACACACAGATGAACAACACGGACCCAATTAAAACCATGGTTGAGATCAGGTTCACCGGTAGAGTAAGCATCTCCTGCTTCTTATAAGACTCCTGCCGTGTTGAACATGTCGAATCCGGTAGTAAAGTCAAATCCGTGAGAGAAACAATATTTAAGCTTTAAAGGGAAAGATCTGTCGTCATCAGGGAAACAGATATCCCATAGCGTTCCACGAGATGATGATGTCGATGTTAAAATTGAGTTTTCAACCTGTTTAGCACACCTGGCCCAAAGGGTCAGTGCAAGCTATTGCAATCATTTGGCGTCCGTCCGTCCGTCGTCTGTTAATGTTTTTACATTTTCATCTTCTGCTAAGAAACAACTGAAGCAAATTCAACCAAACGTCACAGGATTGATGTTTGGAAGGTCCTTTACAAAGATTGCGAATACGTTCTATTCTGATCCGATAGAAAACATGACCGCCAGCAAGGAACATAGTTTAACATTGGACCCTACGGGAAATCACATTTTCATCTTCTCCTCTGAAACTGAAGCAAATTCAATTAAACTTTACATGAATGATGTATAGAAAATCCGTTAAAAGATTGTTCATTTCGTCCCGATCCGATAAAAAAGAACACACGGTAGTTTAACATTGGACCCTATGGGAAAATCACATTTTCTTTTTTTTTCTCTGATGCTGCCGGAGCAAATTCAACCAAACATTACAGGAATGATGTATGGAAGATCCTTCACAACAATTGCTCATTGCGTTCCGATCCGACAAAAACGTGGCTGCCAACACGGAAAATAGTTTCACATTGGATTCAAAGGAAAAATCACATTTTCATCTTCTACTCTAAAAACGACTGAAGCAAATGCAACCAAACTTTACAGAAATAATGTACTAAATTTCTCGTACAAAGATTGCTCATTTCGTTCCGATCCGACAAAAAACATAGCCATCACAGCGGAACTGAGGTTTAACATTGGACCCTCGGGGGAAATCACATTTTCATTTTCTTTTTGAAACCACTGAATCAAAATCCACGAAACCTCACAGGAATGATATACTAAAGGTTCTTTGCAAAGATTGCTCATTTTGTTCCGATCGGGCAAAAAATATGGCCAACAGTGGGGAGCAAAGTTTAAAATTGGACTTTGTTGGAAAATGAAATTTTCATCTTCTCCTCTTAGACCATTGAAGCAAATTCAACCACACTTTACAGGAATGATGTACGGAAGTAACTATGCAAAAATTGTTCATTTCATTTTGATCCGACAAACGGTATGGCCTCCATTGCAGAACATACTTTAACATTAGAGCTTATGAGAAAATCACCCTTTTCATCATATTCTCTGAAACTATTCAAGCAAATTTAACTAAATAAATAAAAGGTCCTTTGCAAAAAATTACTCATTTCAATAGTGTCATACATAAATCACTGGTGACATGGCGAACCTAGCTAAAACTTAGACCACACAGGTAAAAAACGTCATGTGTGGTCATGCATGGCATAGAAGCATTTTGGCAGACGAGCAATACAGCCTTAGTCTCTGGGCCTCTGGTTTTTAGATAAAATACCTATAAGAAAACCATTTTTATTTAAATGTTACCCAATGCGGTTTTTATGGATTACTATTAACAAAATCTATATACATATTCACTCGTAAGTTTGAAACTGATTTTTTGGATCTTTTGACTTCTTGAATAGAATATCTTTCAATATTAATATTTTATATCTTTATGTCAAGAGTTACTCGATGGCTATATGTTGTTTGATGCATGGACAAGTCATTTTTGTTTCCTTGTGCTTTATGTCGTAAATTGTTAAATCCCAAACCGTTGAGGCTTTCCGTTTTCACCTGGGCTTAGTTTTAATTTTCAAAATTGAAACATATTGTTATACCTTTCAGATTAACGGAAATAGCTTGTTTTTAGAAAGACCCGTTATTTAATCAAATTCAAGATATTATATATATACAATGAGATTTCTAGACAATAAATGAAAATTCAGGGGGCAGGGTACAGAGCTGCTGGGCGCGCCCAAAGTTGGTAGATAGGGGAATGCCCTGTCTGTGCAGGGTAATCAGTATGAAAAAGAAAGGAAATCGGGTAAATATCAAGGAGACAACATCCCATATCCAGGTTAAAACGACCCAAAACAAAGCATCTAGGGGTCACCGTACGGTCTGCAACACAGAGAAGAACCTCACACCATATAGCAAGCCCTAAATGGCTTAATACGGAAAGCCAGACCTCAAACTATTGTAGTCAAACAGTGTGGGGAAAGGCCGCACTCCACATAGTATAGAGACCAATTCTGTATTTCTGTAAGGAGAACAGACGCACTTGGTGCCGGATAGAAGGCTTAATTTATTGTCCCTAACCATTCCTCCCACTTCCAGTGGCAAACAAAACTCGTTGCTCCGGTTGCCCTTTCTCCCTTAATTAAATTCTTCTCTTACTTACTTTTTGGGATTTATTAACTTGTTCTTGTCCAGTTATAGCTGAAATATTAATCAATCAATCAATATCTAAAAGATTATAACGAAATAATGAAAAAAAGAATAACTTGCAATGACCGAAAGCCACAGTCGCATGCCACAATGTACCAAGGAACTTGGCAAATAAAAAAATCAACAACCAAAATAAACCAACAAACAAAAACACAAAACAAAACAAAACAAAAGACAAACGTAAATAACGACAGGAAGTCGGGAAAGGTGGACTTGGTACCGGTACAAGCAAAAGCCAGATAGAGGGTTAAACCGCTTTATTGGTATCCAAACCTCCCCTTTCTCTGTCCCGTTTCCCTAAAGTGATTAAAACAAAAGTGAACGCATTGATAAATGCTTATGCGTTTTTACAAATTATGTAAGGGTTTTATTTTGACAATGATGTACTCAATCTAATTCATGATGTTACCGCATCCTCAAAAAGTAATCCCATTATATTTCAAATTGTTATACGATCTAAAACCAGTTTGTGAAGTATCAAATTGATTGGATGTCAAGTTTAGATTTACGTAAAGTGGGTGCTATTGCAGCTTTAACTTTAACAAGATATTAACATGTAAAACAATCCAAACATTTCAAAGAAGAATTAATATATATAGGCGGATGGCAATAGAAAAGGGAAAAAATGAATTATATACAGCTTGAAGATTTGTTTTGGTCACAGGTGATCGTACAGTCGCATGGTTGAGTCAATAACTCGCCAGAATACAATGAATTCATTGGAATGTACAACAGCAAGGTACTCTTTTATAGAATTTTGTATTCCTGGTTTTCTCGCTGAGAAAATTTTCTAAGTCACACACGAACCACAGGGGCTATGCTCGTTAAATGCTAAAATAATACTATAACTACAACAATTTTTTGAAATATTTGAAATTTTTTACATGCTCGTGTTAAATAGCTCTTTACTTCGGTATTTTGTTATTTTAAAACGGTTCATAACATTTAGAAAACGATTTTTCCTATCGAAAGATAAATGATTTCCCTTTTCAAAGAGCCCCCACTTGAAGGTATTAGTCTTAAAACAAGAAAGTTATCCTATGCGAATCAAAACGAATATGCGTAAAATGGCTTGGTCGGCCACTTGTTGGTACAGTCCAGTTCCACCTGTCTAGAGACCATTGAATTCGTTGTTTAATCATTTTGACATGCAAGACCTCTTGATATGTAGAAATTACAATGAAAAATCCTACCTTCAGTCAATGGATAATTCCTGTTACTCCGATTTTGTAAAAAAATTTCCATAAACATCATCTCCGGTAATGTTTTCAATTCAGAATGACATTGTAGTAATGAGCATTTTGATTGGATTAAAAAAATTCATCCAATAAAAATGTTCGTTTCTACAGTGTCATTCTAAATTGTAAACATTATTTAATACGAGCATGTAAAAAACGGCAATTCAACCCCTTGTTGTAATCATAGTATTATTTCAACATTTAACGAGCCTAGGCCCTGTGACACTAACTTGGTGATAATATATAAGGACAGGAAAATTTATCTTCTGTACAACCTCCAACGAATCTGCTAATTTTCGAGAAAAACAGATTGATTAATTTCTGTTCAACACCAACTTAAGTAGTATTCCGAAAGATCCAGTGGTTAAAACTCCAATTACCCATTCTCTTGATCTTTTTTTTAAATTTTGTGCTGAAATTTGAGAAAAATAGTCTAGAAGTATCGTACAAGGAAATACATTTATAAGAAATATATAACGAGCATCCATATAATTATAAAGCTCTGTACATGCTCTGTACAAGCAAGAACATAAAATATCAAAAACATATTAGTTGTTTTGAGTATTTCAATATAACAATTTTACAATATTTAAAAGAAAACTTAAACCTTGATAGATTTAAATCTTGGCTTCAAAATTGAATTAATTAAGATAAAAATTTGAATTCAAAATTCATAAGATAATTGAATGCAAATGAAGAGAAGTGATATAAAATGCTGCTTTGTAGCAGTGATATATCGGATAAAAGGTCATTGTCAAAGATGTAGATATACAATAGAAAATAAAGTTGTTCCGCTACATATTAGAGATTGTATGTTTAGTTAACCATTATAAAATTTTACAAAAATGTTTCTGTCATTTTGTCAATATCAAACACATCATTTGAAAGTTCAAGTTCTTTACTCATTTTGATGAGTTTTAATTTAGCTGCATTTGTGTTACTCTCATCCAGTGCTATTAAATGTGCTATTGGTTTTGGATATGCATCTTCTTCCCCAGTAAGACCTTCTCTCCGTTTTATATATAAAATGCATTACTTTTGCAGAAATGGTCAATTTTGTCAAGTATATTTTGTTTAGACAACGATTCTCTGTGGACAAAGGAGTACAAATAGCAACCAATAGCAAAAACTTACGAGCATTTGGCAGTACAGGTTTGATTCCACAAGAAATAAGAGCTTATATGATCCAGAGATCTATCCCATGTGTTACTTTAAAGGCTGAACATCTACGATAACTACCTGGTCGGCAATTTATTTCAAAAAGCCGGAATCCTGAACCAGTGATTTTTATTTCTACATTGAAGACGCCATGATGAAGCTCAATGAATAGACAACAGCGAAATGCGGCATCACACAATTCATTTTCAGTGTTTGTTGGTATAGGAACTGAAACATATCGTTGTATCGGAAAAGACGAAGGGTAGGGGCGATCCTACATCTCTGAATTCCGGACCATGACGCAAACTATGCAATTCAATAAGTCTCCATTGAAAATTATCAAGTCTACTTGATAAATATTGCCCCCTAAAAAACATTAAAAGCATTTCATTTCTTCCTTTTCCAGTGCACAAATCGACTCCAAAAGTTTTTTGTAACAATTTGTAATGAGCTGTCCAATTTAAAACTGACAAAACTTAAGTTACGCCATTTGATAAATGCCCATCTTCGGGTTTTAGCAATGCTGGATATGATAATCCTTTAACATTCACTATATCTTCTTCCGACGTTATTCGAAAAGATAGAGAAGGACAAATTCCTATCACCTCTTTGGAATCCTTCAGTTTCATTTCGATTATATCATAAGTGTTTTTTCTTGCTCTTCACAGCAAGAGCCACCGTAGGAGTTGTTCCAACGAGTCCCAATTTTTGACAGAGAACAGCAACTAAGTGAGCACAATAGTCATCATATGTATATCATGCAAATAGCTCATTAACCTTATCCCCCAAAATTTTAATGATTTTTTCCGCATGGATATCGTTCCCGCATGCGTACCCTCCATGTAGTTATACTGCAACAATGAATGAACGTAATTTTTCACATAAAATTTATCCTCTACAAGAATAACCCACAAAATATGGAGTAAACATATAATTTCACCTTATATAATAATGCTGCCTTATAATTGATTAATATGTATTTAATGTTTTAACAAATGTCATGATTTTCTCTTTTTACCATTGCCTTGGTATTTGCCACCACAGCTTTGTATTTTTTTAAATTCAACGTTCTAAAAATTGCATCTTTCTAATATACAACAAACCCCGATTATTTCTTCAATTTTTAATGCATTATTCAACCTCCACTGGTGAAACAAAGTATACAAATCAATTCAACAATCTTTGCATCAGTTTATTTCAAATGTTTTCGCGTTAAATGAAGTGCAAAAATAAATTTCTCGGTTAGGTGAACCGGTGAGGGTACGGTCGCCTAGTTGAGTCAACACCTC
>MJUU01036993.1:5327-42762 GCA_002080025.1 Modiolus philippinarum | reverse complement strand
ATAAATTTTCTGACTAGCAAATTTTCAGGAATAGATATTCTGGCTTGACAAAATAATTAAATGCTCCCCCTCACCTTTGAATGGTCACCCCCCAATGGGTACCCTAACCTCCTGGCTCCACTTTCTTTATTTATCCAGTTTTCCCTTATTATAGTTTTTAACAACAAAACAATATATATTTATTACTTTGCAAGATGTTTGTGAACAGTGATTATATTCAAACTTTTTTGGCCTTTGAATTCGGAAACACTAAATTTTCTGTATATGGAAAAAACAAAATTGCATTACATGAAAAATTCCATGACCATGCTCCTAAATTAGAGAAGAAATATACAGAACATACATTGTACATGTACATACATTTTTTTGTACATACATAAGAATTATCATGTATCAATTGTATGGTTAAATTCGACAGTCATGACAATGCAAACTTAGTTTTCATGAGTGGAAGGTAAAAATACTAATTTCAATTTAATTTACATGTACATTGGTTAAAAATTGGCAGATTTTGATCCAAAAATTCACTGGATAATTACCGGTACTAAATTTCAACATGATTCTTTGTGGTTTATTATTTACTTTTCAGAGAAGATATGTATTTGCCATCCAGTTAAGAATCATTAGACAGTTGTTAGTTGTGGTAACAATCAATAACAAACAGAAAAGACACGAAAGAAGATAATTGGATACCCTGTACTGTACCTTGTTCTACTACATGTACATCTGCTGAACAATCTAGCTTTTCACCATAAGATTGGTGGTCAGGATTTCAGAAAGTGTTAAGTATGCATAGAGCTGAACAACAGATCGATATCGATGCATTGCTGATTTCAAGTATCAATGTACCGCAGTACTGGTAACGTATTATGCATGCTTTTTTCTTTTTTATACTATGATATATTAAACAATGTAATAAAACAGATGGATTGAGACATCATGAGTACCTTGTATAAGTTTTTTCTTCCTAGATTTTAGTTGGAATCCAAGATTGACTTTTTCAGGCAGATCAATGCTATTTTTAGCACTTGTGATTGGAATATTTAATGAGCCTGTTGAAAAAAGTAAAGCCCACCTTTTGCAAAATAGCCTGAAATACTTTAATGAGCAGGATGGACACCTGTTGAAAAAGTCTGGCTATACACTCTGCAAAGTCAAGCTGTACTTTAAAAATAGTCTTTTCTTCTACATTTTTGTATTCATATAGCACGAGAATTAGTCTTTTCTTCTCCTATTCATATAGCATTACATGCCCCTAAACAGGTAGAGCTGGCATTTTTAGTACATGTTTGGGTAATTTAAATATTATGACCCAAAAGTATGGGTCTTTGTCTGGCCAGACATTTTGCTCATACATTTGTGAAATTTGTAAAGGTCCAATAGGCCATACAATTTCTTATGGGTGGATAGCATCTTGGATTTGCTGCAGACCTAAATTACATAACTTCACACTGTGAGTGCCTTGCTTTGAATGTTGTGTTTTTGTTTCTTTGCTTTGTGGTTGCCTAGCATAATTGTTTCCTGTGTTTTCATTTTGGCCATGTCTTTGGACTTTGATTTTTGTAAATACTAAATGCCATTCCTTTGTTCTTTCTGTATTCTACTGTCAATGTTTGAAAGAGGACCTCAAAGACTTGTGACCAAGCTTGATCACACACTAGGGATATATACAGAAGAGAATATTTTTAATGTATTTCATTTTCTGATAGCTACAAAAATGTATGGTCTCTGCTGATTACCATTTTGGATATATGTCGCAACATATTCGCAGTAAACTATTTGCTACATATTCGCAGTAAACTATTTGCTACATATTCGCAGCAGACTATATTCGCTACAAATTCGCTGGACATTCTTTTTTCGCATGCAAATGAGTTTTGCTGCGAATAGTTATGGCGAATACTCAACGATTGTTTCCTGCGAACTTATTCGCAGCAGAACTCCAGTTCGCTGCATATTCGTTATAACTATTCGCGGCAGAACTAATTTGCATGCGAAAAGTGAATGTTCAGCGAATATGCCGCTAATATTGATTTAACACCTGAAAGTCTATTCGCAGCGAATGTGCAACGAAGTTTGCCAGATATTCGCAAGAAGTATTCGCGGGAGAGGCAATTTGTTCGTAAGGGATAGCAACCTGCTGGCACATAAAAAGCACGATTAATTTTCTTTATCATTGCTTTATAGGGTTAACATATTTTTGAAAATGTATTTTATATTAACTTCGATTGCGCCAGTCCCGAGGCACCATGCAGTTCATTGTCTCTCGTTCACATCGTGTCGCTCGATCGTGTGTCTGGTGTATGGTCCAGAGTTACCGAGTACAGAGTATGGGTTATGGTGCATGGTGTATGGTTCATAGTGTATGGTGTATGGTTCATAGTGTATGGTGTATGGTTCATGGTGTATGGTGTATGGTTCACGTTGCAACACCATACACCATTACACCATACACCATGAACCATTGAACCATACACCATGCACCATTGAACCATACACCATTACACCATACACCATACACCATAAAATGGTTATGTTTTACCCTACAAGTACTGTATTTAGAGTCACATTAAACACTCCTTGCTTTTCTAAACAATGTTTTAAGACAACTAGTGTATCACTTAGAACAATTAATTGGCATATCTGCAGATATATTCTTTAGATGAGATATATATTGCGATTTAACAGTGAACTATGGACAAATCTGAAATGTTGAAAATTCCCATTTTTCATGAATTTTGGGAGAAATATTGAATTTTAGTCCACAAATGGCTGTTAAAATACCTAATCATGATGTAATTCATGCATCATTGTCATATACAACAGACGTTTTCCGTATTCTGGTTATTTTTATCCCTACATAGACCAAAAACTGATAATTTCAGGGAAAATTTGTTGGGGTAGGGCTAAGATTTTCGGTATTTAAGTCACATTTTACACTCCTTGTTTTTCTAAACACTGTTTTAAGACAATGTATTGCTTAGAACAATTAATTTGCATATCTGCAGATATATTCTATAGATTAGGCATATATTGCGATTTAACAGTGAACAATGGACAAATCTGAAATGTTGAAAATTCCCATTTTTTATGAATTTTGGGACAAATATTGAGTTTTAGTCCACCATTGGCTGTTTAAATACCAAATTATGATGTTCTTCATGCAACATTGTTATGTACAACGCACATTTTACGTGTTCTGGTTATTTCCATGCAAAATATGACAAAAAATTGTCAATTTTAGGGAAATTTTGTTGGGGTAGGGGTAAGATTTTCAGTATTCAGAGTCACATTTAACACTCACTGTTTTTCTAAACAAAGTTTTAAGACAACTAATGTGTTGCTTGGTACAAATAATTGGCATATCTGCAGATATATCCTCCAGATTTGGCATATATAACGACTTAACAGTGAACTTTGGACAATTCTAAAATGTTAAAAGTTCCCATTTTTCATCAATTTTGGGCAAAATATTGAGTTTAAGTCGACAAATGGCTGTTATAATACCAAATCATAATGATATTCATGTAACATTGTCATATACAACATACATTTTGCGTGTTCTGATTATTTTTATGCGAAAATAGACAAAAAATTGACAATTTTAGAGTAAATTTGTTGGGGTAGGGGTAAGTTTTATTGATGTATGATATTTAAATTACCTAAAAGTAGCCATTATTTGTAATGGTTGTAAAGCAATAATAAGCTTTCATTTGATACCTATTTTAAATGATATTTGTTCACAAAAAACAATATTAGGCAAACGAAAGACAAAACTTTTTCAAAAACGAAATTATTCAAAGGTCCATGTATTTGGTCTATTTGAAAATAAAATTTTGGTCATTTAAAATATGCTAACATCGTCTTAACATGTTTTATATTGAAGAAAATAGATTGAAAAGCTAAAAACAATTTTCAGAATCGGGAATCGAGATGCACTTCGGGTACTCTAGACCATCAAACTTACGCAATTTCAATGAAAATATCCGTTTTTTCGTCAATATTTAATTGGGGTAGGGGTATGTTTAATTGCGCTATGGAACGTATAGGCATAGAAATTGTTAAAACTTGGGTTCTTTGTAAAGCTCATACAATAAGCAATCATTTTATACCCCGTTTTTATAACTGGAAAGCATTTGGTTAACAATTTGAATCAACTGAAAGAAAAACTTGAACGAAAAACGAATTTTTTCCAAAATTTTGAAAGGTGGGTCTAAAAATCGGCCGAATTCCACAAGTGCGTGCAGGTTATGCTCGTGTTAACATGTTTTATTTTGAAGAGGGGATGTATACTGACTTAAAAAAATGGGTGGGGTTCGGAAGTGGGGGGGTGCACGGGGGGTTATACCAGCCCATGGATTAATATCAACTTGATGAATGAAAGTTTTTCAAGAATTGATAATTTACAACTGTTCCCAATATTTAAAAATGTGGATAACAGGAAACATCTACAATGTCCGAAAATTACAATTACGTGTCAACTACGCAGGAAAAACACAAAAAGACAAAAGACAAACGTAAACAAAGATAGGAAATCGGGACAGCCGGACTTTTTACCTGCACAATCAAAAGCCAGCGGTAGTTTTAAACCGGTTTATGGGTACCCAAAAGCTCCTTTCTATCTATCCCGTTTCCCTATAGTATAATAAACAAACGAATAAAATCCAATACAGGTAGACTACTAACTCCATGACCACAATCTTCAAATGAGAGAAAATGACAATATGTTAATTTAAAAAATGGGCCAAGGGATGCTAGCCGCTAAACTGTCGGGTAGCTCAAGGAGCCTAGTCTACTGGTTAAACACTGTCGTACTACTGAAGAAAAAAATCAAACTCAAAACTTCCCGAAGGGTTTGGTCAAGAATCATTATTTATTTCAATAGACATCGGCAGTATCAGTGAGAGGCCAGTATGTGTGTAAAATTTTCAGGTCACTACTATGTCTTAATTTGAACTAAGAACTGCAGCCGCTACCATCTTGGACCTATGATTTTAACTAAAACAACAGTAGAATGGAAGGAAAAAAGGAAGTGATGATCACAAAATCAAAGACCAAAGACAAGGTTAAAATGGCAACAGAGAAAAACAAAGACAAAACAAGGACATAAGACAGTCACATTGCACGGAAAAAAAAGACGACTTTAAGAACTAAGGCACTCATAGTGTGAACTCCATTTTACCATTCCCAGTTAATATCGATTTGATGTATGAAATTTTCAACATCTACCATGGGTTCTACGGTAAACTGTGGTCCCCGATGGCGGCTATCTTCGATAAAATGCAAACTTGTCCAAAATATGCAGATGTTGTAGATAATGACAAGATAAACACTTCTGCTACTCAAACCTGACCTCTATCTCGAACCATATTTTAAGATATAAGATAAAGTTTATAAAATAACGAAAAGGATGGGTTGCAGTAAGGCCGTCTTCCGGTCCATCTGTAATTTTTATAAAATATGTTCCAATGTAACCTACAATATGTGTAGATTAGAATTGTACAATAAAAATATCAAATCGCGCATGTGCAAGTCCCGTGACCATGTGATTTTATCAAGACTCTTGTTAAAAGAATAAATATGAAAAGAATAAAGATTGGCACGGTGCCAAAACAACAACGAACATCATTTTGATATTATAATAATGTGCATATGGTGCTATTCTATCCATGTTATCATTTGTTTTGTAATCAATTTCATTTTTGAAGGGAAAAAATACAGTTAAAACAGATTTTTACGAGATAAATGTGCACTAAAACTTTGATATTTTCTTGATACTAGTATGAATTTGTGTTTTTCCGACATATTTTCATATACTAATACATATTGTCACATATATAATTATAAATCTGGAACAAAATATCACGTCAGTGGGCCTTAATAGAATGATTTTGTCGACTTGGACTCTTTATATGTTTAGTACTTGTTTTACTGATTAAGATTTTTATTTTTTATTTTCGAATGTTTGGCCAAGTATACAAACACTGAGACATTGAATATTGCAAAGTGAACATTTTGCGTTTTATTTGGTATAATTAAGAATATGTGTACTAAATATTAAGAGGCTTTATTATAAATCATACAAATTATGCAAACACAGCCTTCAACACATTTCATTTCTTAGTTTTAAGCATGGCTTGATATTGAGCCTCAGTGTACTATGCCTCTTGCACAAATACCAGCTGCACGATCTTAAGAAAGACATTTAATTAATTAGAACTCTTAGTTTTATTTCTGTTTTCAAAGTAGAAGCCGCTAATTTCAATTTTATTCCAAGAAAAGAATCAACTTTGAACAATTATGGAATCCTCTGACTAACAGAAATACATACTTAACACAGAACAAGTTTTCCATCTTGCTGCAATCAATTCAAACATATTTTCGGGTATGGAAGATCATTATATTTTCATTGTGGGAGCCTTTTATTTTTGATTTTTTGAACAGAGCAAAAACACTGTCCCAAAAGCTGCTTAGTCAGGGATTTGTTCATACCTCAAGAAATTCTATGGCCATCATTGAAAGATATGACGTGTCAGTATCCCAAATGAAAGTGGACATTTTCAGCTAGATTCACGTCTTCCCGGATTTGACTACCGACTTCGAAATTTTCTCGGATTGAATCGCTCACAGTGTGACGGGTGCTGTTAACAGAGCAGGACATGCTTACCCTTCCAGGTTACCTGATGTCACTCTCAGTTTCATTGGAGTTCACACTGTGAATGCCTTTGTTCTGAATGTTGTAATTTCTGTTTATGTGCTTTGTATCTGTCTAACGTCATTGTTTTTTGTGTCTAACGTCATTGTTTTCTGTGTCCTCGTTTTTGCCCTGTCTTTGGACTTCGAATTTTGTGAATTTCACTCCTTTGTTCCTTCGGTATTCTACTGCCGTTGTTCCCTACCTACTATGAAGCTTAACAAGAACAACTAAGCAGTAAACAAAGGCCTTTAAAACTAAAGATGCGTGTATCTGTTATATTTTAACTCTGGCAGGTGATTGTTATTCCTTTATTAAACATTATCTATTCCTTTATTAAACATAATCTCTGTCCAAGAGTCAGCTGTATAGAAACGTTAAAGGCGCTCCTGTAACATATCGAGAAGGGAACCCTTTTCTTATTAGACCAATTCTGCTAAAGGGCAGTAACAAAATCCAAGACATAACACAAGGGTAACATAGAAAATAAATAAGGTTAAAAATACAAAAAAAAAATGGAAAATAGGTGATCAAATTTCTTGGGATTTTTTTTTACATGTGCCAAGATGATTCTTAAAAGCAATCAATTATATGCACGGCTAATTTATATTACTTCAAATTCATAAAAACACATTTTGTATCGCGAAAACCCAACAAGAAAAATTTAAGAAATATATAGCATCTACTTACTAAACCAGATCGTGTTCAGCTTATTTGGCAAATCGCCAAGTTTGAAAAAAGCTCTTACAAGATCAAAAATACTTGCAAAGCCACATTTACTGAGAATTTCGATGTGTATTAAGATGTCATTTGCATATATGAATCAATAAAACTTTGATAAACGTGACAGATCACATAACAGAATATCATAAATACACTGAATTTGCGCTTTAAAAATATAATTTAAAAAATATGCATTGACGCGGACCCAGCTTGATATTTTGCATGCATAATTATTATTAATTGGGTTATCTTTTAAATAATTATTAGCTTGATGCCGAATGCAAGGCAAGGTTAAAACTCAGTTCGAATATAACCCATGTCGATTTTTTTTATATGCTCATTATTAATCGCCATGGAGAGGGGTGTTGTAAATGAGCTTATTTCAATGAAATGGAGCAATGTTTTAATAAAAAATTCACATATGGTCAAAAACTGCTAATGTTCTAGCGTTGAAATGTATCGATGAAATTATGTTTCTACTAATTTATTTTTCTTCAAATCAGTGGGCCGATTAAACATCTTTATGCAACCCATCCTTTGACCAATGTAGTGCAATAACTCCTTTGAAGGTATTTAGAGTTATTCAAAATTTCTAGATGGGTAGATTTTGATAAGCTGAACATCTTTTTGCAATTTGTAGTTGTTTTTTATCTATTATAGATTTTAGCTGAACATCTTTTTGCAATTTGTAGTTGTTTTTTTTATCTATTATAGGTTTTAGCTGAACATCTTTTTGCAATTTGTAGTTGTTTTTTATCTATTATAGATTTTCTAATAAAAAAGAATTAATGAAAAGGGCAATAAATCCAAGACGGGTTTTCAGTTTTTATTCACAATTACAGGGCGGTTATATCTTTCCATGCTGATAATTTTATTGGCAAAAACAGCATTTAACCCCGAATGTTTTATTTTTGTAACAGTGGTCGTGTTGTTTGGTTTACGGACTTAAAAATAAAAAATTCGAAAGTGCATACCCTGATGGTGTTTCAGAGATTTTTTTTTTGAAATTGTTGACGGACGAACGACGAATGGACGATTGACGACGGACGCAAAGTTGTGGTAAAACGCATCGTTGAGCTAGAAATAATGGGGAAGGACTGTATAGTTCAAAATAAAATGGTATAATTGGCCACGATTAAAAGGTAAAAAACACAAAATGTACAAATTAAAAAACACATAAAAATGACAAAAATGGAAAGAGAGGAAGGGAAAACTGCCCAACGTTTCGGCCTATATGGCCTTAGACTAGGGGACTACCGGGCTAAATACGGAGAAGAAGATGGATATGACGAGAAAAGGCAGACCTAATGGCGTGTCACAGATATTACCTGTAAAAATCGTGCCAAATCTTGAACTTAATCAAAAACTAGAAATAAAACGTACTATGCAAATATTAAGTATGTTTATCGTTAAAAGATAACACAGATGTAACAAAAGTATTAATTTATTCCAGAAACCGTTGCCCGTCCTGATATTGGTCCGTATTTTGTTGACGTTCTCCTGCAACGTCATTAGCGTTAATCATTTTTGAAAAGACAGATCAGACGATCGGACGAAAATGAAACCTGCAAAAAGAAAGAGGACAGCAACTCAGAGATCCGCGGAAAGTTTCAATAATGGAAAAAAAAGAAGGGGCAAAATAAGAAGAAGCTAGAAAAGACAAGACCCACCCACTTGGAAGCGGATTCTGAATCCGAATTGCAAAATTTACCGGCTTCAACAATGGTGCCTGTAAATACGTCAACTTCAACCCAAGAAAGCAATAATACTACTTCAACCATTGTGAGACCAGAAAAAAGACCAGAACCACAAATTGAGGAAAGAATTCCAAACAGAAATGAGCTAGTTATGCCGCAATTTGATGCACAACTACAAGTTGCACAGCCTGACCAAGTGGTGAACCCCCAGAACACTGTACAGGGTATGTTAAACAGTGATTTAACTTGCCAAAACATAAGCAATCCCGAACCTCATTTGCATATGGCTACGGGGAAATCGCACAATCTAGTTGTAATCCTGAAGGGGTGGGCAGTATTTTTGATCCGGTAGCCGCACACATTCCACTCAAGATCAAGGAAAAAATATGGAATGGGGAATTTATTCAGTTAAGCGTTCTCCTTAAATCTGCCCGAGAGCTGACACAAGACGGTCAGGATGGAGAGTTTGTGTAAAGAGGGGGTATATTAACCGTTTTGAACAAAAAACCAGAAAGGATTAACAATATACATTCATGGACCAATGCTTTTATTATCTATGTGAGCATTATGGTAGAGAAATAGCCATCCAAAACCCAACAGCTATTGAAGTACATGCAAAGCATTCGTTTCGCTGCCTCAAAATTTATGAATTATGGGTGTTTCAGTATGATGAGCAATTTCGGCTAAAGAAAGTACGATACCCAGAATCATCATGGGGCTTAGTCGATCAGGAATTATGGGTTTTGTTCATTGCAACAGAGAGTGTTAGGTTCCCCATGTCCAGCCCTCCGTCATCGGCATCGTTCGTTAAGACCGATGCAAAAAGACAAGGACAAGGGCAGATATTCCACGTTGCTCAAGACTCTTATTCTTTTCGTACAGGAGGTCCACAAAAATATGACCGAAAGTGCTGGCGCTTCAATGCCGGAAATTGTCCCTACGGCCGATCGTGCAAATTTGATCATAAATGCACAAAATGCAACCAAGCACACCCTACATCAAAATGTAGGAATTAAGTCTGACCACGATCATTACAAGTTCGAAATTACAAGTTGGGTGTTTCTCCTATCATTTCTTCAGTAGTCGAAAATTCCCTTGCCCTCTATCCGGATCAAACTGCAGCGAAAGAATTAGTACATGGGCTAAAAATTCGGATTTAAACTGAATTACTCTGGCCCAAGATAGATGTCAATTTCAAAGAATTCGAAAAGTATAAGTACATTTACTGATATTGTTAGAGAAAAAATAGAAAAGGGATTACGATTAGAACGTATTGCCGGCCCTTTACAAGCCCTCCGTTCCCGACATTCCGTTGCTCTCCTTTAGCCCTCGTCCCAAAAAAGACTGTAGGTGAATATCGGTTGGTCATAAATTTGTCTTATCCACGAAGTCAGTCCGTGAACGATTTCACTGATCCGGAACTTTGCACCGTTCGTTATTCTAGTATTGACGACGCGGTGCGCATGATTCAAAAATTGGGGAAAGGTGCTTTACTTGCAAAAGCAGATGTAAAATCTGCATTTAGATTGCTGAAGATCTTGCCAGGTGACTTCGACCAGCTGGGTTTCGGGTTCGAAAACCAGTTTTACTTTGATCGCTGTCTTCCATTCGGAGCATCAATTAGTTGTGCACTATTTGAAAAATTTTCTACTGCCCTACACTGGTTCACGGAAAAAAGTTGCGCAAATAGTAACATTCTTCATTACCTAGACGATTTCTTGTTCGGGGGCGTAACGGGCACTAGCCAATGCATTGAATCATTGAACACCTTTTTTAATGTTTGTCGCAAATGGGGAGTTCCGTTAGCTGAAGACAAAACAGTATACCCCACTGAGGTACTGGTATTTTTGGGTATAGAATTTGATTCTATTGCAATGGAATTACGTTTACCACAAGATAAGTTATCAGAAATTAAAGAACGTATCTTGACTGTTTTAAAAAGTAAAAAAGTTACATTAAAAACATTACAGTCGTTGATAGGCCTATTAAACTTTGCCTGTCAAGTTATTGTACCAGGTAGAGCATTTTGTCGTCGCCTCATAGATATATATTACTTGTAATATAAAACAATCATGGCATCGAATCAGAGTTTCAGCAGACATGAAGGCCGATTTGGAAGTTTGGATCAAATTTTTGAAAGATTATAACGGTACATCGGTCATGTTGGACTATTTCTGGACATCTAACGAGTCATTAAAACTATTTTCAGATAGTAGTGGTGGTGTTGATAAAGGTTTCGGCTTAATTTATGATAACAAATGGGTACAGGGGACATAGCCAAGACACTGGATTGAGAATGGAATTCTTAGTGACATTACATTTTTAGAATAATTCCCAGTTTTGGTTGCCTTAGAAATTTGGGAAGATAAATTAAAGAACAAAAATGTACTTTTTAACATAGATAATCAGGCGGCAGTTACAATCTTGAATAAAAAGTCTTGTAAGGCACCTAGAGTCATGAACTTAGTTCGGAAGCTTGTTCTCATATCATTGCGCCATAATATTTTGTTAAAAGCTCAACATATTCCCGGCTGCAAAAATATCGTTGCAGATGCGTTATCCAGATGTAAATTTCAGCTTTTAAGGAAATTGGTTCCATTAGCAGAAGAAAAACCCGAAGTCATCCCAAACCATGTATGGGAGATTTAAGCAATGAAGCTCACTGTCTTATAGAACAATCGTTAGCTGCGAATACTTGGAAAACTTACAAAATAGCAGTTAAGTCACTTAATAAATTCAGAACAGAATATAACTTGCCACTATCTTGGCCTATTTCCCTACAACATCTTATTCATTATTCTTATCTTTCCATTTCTAGGCTCGCTCCATCGTCTATTTCAACATATGTTGCAGGAATAAGTTATCAACATAAGCTTCTAGGCCTTTCCGATCCTACTCAAAATTTTCTGGTCACCAAAATACTTGAAGGGAGCAGGCGAAGATTCGGCAAAACCACCGATTTACGAGTTCCCATTCCATTAGAATTATCAACTAAACTTCCAAATTCTCTCCCTTTGATTTGTAGAACTAATTATGAGGCTATCTTATTTTTGGCCGCCTTTCAACTTTGTTTTTTCGCTTTACTTAGAGTAGGGGAAGTAACCGCCGATACAAAGTGCGACTTGGGTGTTCATACTTTATTTGAAAATGACATATATGCATTCGAAGTTCCAAAGCGGATCAACATGGCAAAAAAGTTATTCCTATACTTCCAAAACAGAGAATAGGTATTTGTCCCGTTCAAGCCATGCATACATATTTGGATATTAGATACTGTGTAAAAAATTCTCCGTTATTCTTACATTTCGATGGTTCGGTGGTGACTAGATATCAATTCAACGCCATCTTACAAAAATCCCTCTCTTTTTGCGAAATAAAAGATCACATAAGGCCTCATTCATTCAGGATAGGAGGTGCAACCGAATTGGCAAAAAAGGGTTACCTGAAAGCGAAATAAAGAGGTGGGGCAGGTGGCCCTCTAACGCTTATAAGCAAATTACATTAGGTTAGACGCCTTTAGTTAAGATATACTTTGTGTTGTAGGTAGAAAAAACGTGTGGCTTATAGGTTCATCGATTGTTTGCTGGTCGTCAAGAAGGGCACATGTCAGATCAGGGGGCACACATTTAGGACTTCTTCAAAAGGGACTGTCATTGCACTGGTCCGGAACTCGAGGAATGCAATGGGAGAGCTTTAGGGCTACATTTGATAAATATATAAGGTCGTTCGCGCGACCAGATTTTCTTGTTATTCAAGCTGGTTCTAACGATATTGGTGTCATAAAATCAAAGGAACTTATTGAAAACATCAAACTGGAAGTAATGAGACTGGCTTTGTTATTCCGAGATTTAAAAATCATATGGAGCGAAATATTACCAAGGCGATATTGGCATTTCGCCGATAACCACAAAGCAATTGAAAGTTGTAGAAAAAGAGTAAATAAAGCAGTAAAGAAAGTATTTGAAAATGATATAAAAAATCGGTTCATCATCAAACACCCAAATATTCAAGAAAAGGAACGCTCCTTGTATAGAAATGACGGTACACACTTATCGGACATTGGAAATGATACTTACTTAAACAACATACAGGCAGCTTTGGAATCATTCCTTGAAAGTTAAATTAAATTAATGTGTCGAAACGTCACATTCTACAAATTATTTGAAGGCTAGCTCTCCCATCTAATGTCCTCTCTTTTTTACATTTATTTTGTATTAAGTAATGGCGATGAGTATGTATAGACATACTCATTTGGCGGGATCTGGCAAGATGAAAATCGGGAGTTATGACCCTTTAATTCTGCGCTAAACCATATTATTACCATTCAGTGGTACCACTGGATGGTGGGTTTTTAAGAGGTGCGGTTTGCTTTGCCACCAAAGCAACCGGTTCATTACGAGTACCAGTTTTGAATTTTTCGGTACCCTTCAAACGGGGTATTCAAAGTAAATATTTAATATGGCTCAGTGTAAGTGGCTGGTCGTATACTTCCGGTTCTTTTGTAAGGCACACAGAAGACCTTCCGTTCTAATGTTACCGTTGGAACCCCTACTTGCCCTATCAAAACCTTTGGCGGTAGGTTTAACTTCTTCTTGCCAGATCTCGTTCGCATTTTTTTCTATGGCCGTTTTCATCCATATTTTGATTTTGTTTTAGTGTGAACAATATTAAGATGCGATTGAGTAAGCTCCGATGAGTAATTTAATTTCAACTAATTACGGATGGAACAAATGGCCAAGAGACAATTTTCGTTTTTCGGAATTTTTGTATATGAGACAAACTATAAATAGGCCATCTATTTTGCTGTTTTCGGAGTTTTTGTACACGAGGCAAACAATGAATAACATATTCAATTATCAATTATTATTAGAATCGGCCTGAGACAGTTGCCCCATGAAGCTCTGCACATTGTCGAAATATCTTTTGTTAAGTATGTTTATCGTTAAAAGATAACACAGATTTAACAAAAGTATTAATTTATTCCGGAAACCGTTGCCCGTCCTGATATTGGTCCGTATTTTGTTGACGTTCTCCTGCAACGTCATTAGCGTTAATCATTATTGAAAAGATAGACCAGACGATCGGACGAAAACCCACCCACCATCCCCATCACCCCCGTCTATTTTGAATGGTGTCTGCTGCTGTCTAGTAATTTTTTCAGGTTTTGCACTGGATCACCAGATGTGATTATACTACCTGACCTAATCCCTTTTGGGATTCGAAGCCAGAGATGTTTTTGATATTGCCTGCCTCCGAATCCCTTATCAACCATGTATAATTCTATTCGGGAATTTTTTATCAAGTACCCCCACCTCGTTCTGGGTAAAATAATGTTTGAAGTTGGAAACGTACAATATCAGCGATCATTGAATCAAAAGAGGACATATTTTCCTTCAAGAATCCGTAAAAATATTGAATTGGACTTGCCTGGTATGGAAGTTACAGCTCCTTCTTTCCGATTGTCGCTTCGAGATGCCTTCGTTTACGCCATTTTGTGTTTCAGAAGTTTGATCACGTGATCAACAGAACGTGCTATAGACTTTTTCGTGGTAAATTTTTGGCTCTTTGTACATTGCAGAGAAGAGAAAAATTTACCACGAAAAAGACTATAGCGCGTGCCTGTCTAAAAATATCGATCACGTGATCAAACTTCTGAAACACAATATGGCGTAAACGAAAGCATCTCGAAACGACAATCGGAAAGAAGGAGCTATAACTTCCATACCAGGCATGTCCAATTCAATATTTTTACGGATTCTTGAAGAAAAATATGTCCTCTTTTGATTCAACAATCGCTGATATTGTACTTTTCCAACTTCAAACATTATTTTACCCGGAACGAGGTGGGGGTACTTGATAAAAATTTCCCGAATAGAATTATACATGGTTGATAAGGGATTCGGAGGCAGGCAATATCAAAAAACATCACTGACTTCGAATCCCAAAAGGGATTATACCTGACCGTTACCTCAAAATGATGTGAAATGGGAGAAGCTCGAAAGAAAGAAATTCTATCAAGATATCAAAAAACAGAGACGTTTTGCAACATGATATAGGACGATTTGGAGATTAATTAGATGGACAAAGTGGTCGATGTCACCGCAATAAGACAATGTTTCTTCAGCTTGTTACTTAACATTGAATTGATAGTGTGTATTTTTGCAATTGGATTTGAAGTCTCTCATAAAAGAAAAATTTTAAATTTATACCAATTTGTTTGCTAAATCAAGCAACTTGTGTTTTCGTATATATCTTATATTGTAATTTTTTGTTTTTCATTTACTGGGTTCTTAATAAACTTTGTCCCGAATTCGGTGCTTGCGGGATCTGGCAAGATAAAAATCGGGAATTATGACCCTTTAATTCTGCGCTAAACCATATTATTACCGTTCAGTGGTACCACTGGATGGTGGGGTTTTTAAGAGGTGCGGTTTGCTTTGTCACCAAAGCAACCGGTTCATTACTGGTACCAGTTTTGAATTTTCGGTACCCTTCAAACGGAGTATTCAAAGTAAATATTTAATATGGCTCAGTGTAAGTGGCGGGTCGTATACTTCCGGTTCTTTTGTAGGGCACACAGAAGAACTTCCGTTCTAATGTTACCGTTGGAACCCCTACTTGCCCTATCAAAACCTTTGGCGGTAGGTTTAACTTCTTCTTGCCAGATCTCGTTCGCATTTTTATTATGTGGCCGTTTTCATCCATATTTTGATTTTGTTTTAGTGTGAACAATATTAAGATGTGAATGAGTAAGCTCCGATGAGTAATTTAATTTCAACTAATTTAGGATGGAACAAATGGCCATGAGACAATTTTCGTTTTTCGGAATTTTTGTATATGAGACAAACTATAAATAGGCCATCTATTTTGCTGTTTTCGGAGTTTTTGTACACGAGGCAAACGATGAATAACATATTCAATTATCAATTATTATTAGAATCGGCCTGAGACAGTTGCCCATTGAAGCTCTGCACATTGTCGAAATATCTTTTAAGTATGTTTATCGTTAAAGGTAACACAGATTTAACAAAAGTATTAAATTATTCCGGAAACCGTTGCCCGTCCTGATATTGGTCCGTATTTTGTTGACGTTCTCCTGCAACGTCATTAGCGTTAATCATTATTCGTTTTTCGGAATTTTTGTATATGAGACAAACTATAAATAGGCCATCTATTTTGCTGTTTTCGGAGTTTTTGTACACGAGGCAAACAATGAATAACATATTCAATTATCAATTATTATTAGAATCGGCCTGAAACAGTTGCCCATGGAAGCTCTGCACATTGTCGAAATATCTTTTGTTAAACTTCAATATATAAATAATTTTATAAAATAGACTGCTGCTTTACATTCATGCCAAAGGGTCGAGCAGTTCCAAGAAAATGGATGATTTTTTTGTTCAAGGAACTGTCGTTGTTTTTCACCTGCACTAGTTTGTATAAGGACTGTTACATGCATGTCCAGTATGCTGCGGTTGGCTCGCCGAAAATGTTCACCTACTGGATAATCCTTACCATAAGGATTGTGTTTTTTAATTTGTTCATTTTCTGTTTTTTACCTTTTAATCGTGGCCAACTATACCATTTTATTTTGTTCAATAGTCAACTTAACATATTTATATTTTTAGACTGTATTAGTTAACAGTTAACAAGATTCCCAATTTATATAATTATATGTTATAAACACTGTATCACAGACAACTGATCATTTCTGGAGAAAACTCCGCCGACCTCTTTTGTAGACTAAAGAATAACAATACCGAGGTTACTGTGAAGTTTAGGTTCTGCACAACTTATGTCTCAGAAATAAGGAAAAGTAACACAAAAAGACTACTAAGTGGTCCAGTTCATAAGCTCCAGGTCTGAATAGTAGTATAAAGATAACGATGAAACCAAACACACGTAGATTACTACTTGTCCAGGAACAACATTTCCTCATCCCAATAGTACTTTATACAAAAACAAAGTACTGAAGTTACTGTCAATTTAGTTTCTTGCCATTTCGACCAGTGGAGATCAATATTTGGAAGACTATAAACCAAATTTTTGTAAAATATGATAGAGCACAAATAAACAAAACATCCAATGGAAAGGCCAAAATCAGTTGAGGACAGAGTTATGCAAAAATGTGATATTGTTTAGTTTTAAAAAATTTTCGAAATTTATACATTGCAAGTTTTCAGATAAATCGGTTTTCGGGTGCATATAAATTACTAGCAGATCCAGAAAAATCCAGAACTAACTTTTGATTTGATCTGCACTGAAGAGACATAAGTCTTGAACTCTTTCGAGAGTGTGTTTAGCATCTGATCATTCTCAGAGATTGCATCAAAAACATTACCAAGTAATTTTGACAATTTTGCGTACCAGACATGATCTCGATAGTGATTTTCACAGACGATGACAGATAAACATAAATCAAGGGTCCGATAATACATAGATATTTCCCATAGACTTGTCACAATTTATATAGATAAGAACTTGAGATATTATCGTATATATACAACAATGGATAATGTAAACAAATATTTGGGTTTCCTGGTATTGTTCGTTTTTATAACCTCTGCTTTTACGATCGATGGACATACGAAAAGATTGCTATTAGATAACCCAGAAGAACTGGAATCTCGCCTTCATCAGATGGAGTTATCTCTGCAGAGTTTGACAGCACAGGTCACGGAGAAGGATCATTATATAACACAACTTCAGAGTACAGTCATCGGTTTACAATCAATGGTATGAAATTCTTAAGGTAGTTGCCACCGATATTCACTAGTATTGGTCAGTAGAGGACTCCTAACTTTTTCCAAATCATAATAGTTTGTCCATGAGTAACCACTTTTCATGTTATAATCTAACACCAAGTTTCTTTTTTTTTTAAAATCGGACATAATTTCAACAAATTGACGATACTACTTCGCCCGATTTTAGAGACTTAAAATCACTGTTATAAATAGAAAAAAGAAGGGAAACGGGGAATGTGTCAAAGAGACAACGACCCAAAGGGGAGTAATAACAACTCAAAGCCACCATAAGATCTTCAATGAACGGTGAGAAAACCCCACACCCAACGGCAGGTCGGAGTCGGCCCCTGAATAAGAGTAATAAAGTTCAGCGAAATAAACATCATCCTAGACTCCTATAGACATAAAGTAAACTAACTAGAAAAAAGACAAGACACACAAAGGCTTAATAAATTTCCTGACTTAGGACAGGCGCAAACCTGCTGCGGCGGGGTTTTATTGGGTCCAAACCTTCCCCCTATAGCCAATGTGATAAATCAAAAAACAATTGTAACAATAGTAAAATTCAGTTGGCAACAGGACTGAGTCAATTGTGAAAAATGAAACTGAAAGAACTAAATATACGGATATACAGCTTTGGAAAAACCTAGTAAATTGATATTTCCCGCCAATTTTCAATGATGAATCTCGGTCGGTTATCTCCCAGTACCAAGTTAGTTAAGTGGAGATAATTTTCATTAGCATATCAATACCTTCTTTTGATATTTAAATTGAAATTATCTCCATTTTAACTATAGATAACTAACTTGATACAGGGAGATAAGCGACCGAGGTTTCTCATTGCTTGTGTCTCAAAATCAAGCGCATGAAACTTTTATTTTTTTTTCTTGTTTATTGACAACTGTTCATTATGTCTAATTAAGAACATTTACTTTCACTCAGATGTGGCAATTATCTTAAATATAAATTTTCAAATTACTTGTAAAAGGTCAATTAGACAATTAACAAGAATATGAACTATGATAAAACTCGGAAATCACAAATATTATCAGTAAATGGTGAATGAAAGAATATGGAGTAAATGTACATGAGACAAATTCTCTACAAATACAAGATAAAAGCAAGCAAATAAACAACGCTTTTTTGGTCAAATTATAATTTCTTTGCTAAAACATAAGTGTCGACCCGATAAACCTGATCTTCAAACGACAATACGGGTTAACGGTAATACGGGTTAACAGTAAACATGATGACACCTTAAACAATTGAATATGGTGTCTACAACTGGGTTGAAATATTGCACGTGAATGGTGGGGCTGATAATATATAAAATTAATTTTGCAAAGCCAGTGAAAATTTCATTAATTAATATGTGCACATAATTGTACTGCAGCAGCAGACTGGAAGTGAAATTAACCACACATAGATTTATATTTTTTTTAAAATCTCTGCCTTTTTCAATCTTGACGTCCGTAGATGGGATCAATATAGAAGTATTTTTAATTCGAAATATTTGCACCATTGTGTGGGTACTAATTTAAAAAAAATAAATATTTTCAAATGATATTGCGAAAAAAAATGTTTTCAAAAATTCCTTGATTAGTATTTATGCAAACTATCGAGACGTTCCGAATAGGGGTCGGAGTAATAACACAATACGAGACTTTCGAAATTAAAGGCGGAAACGATCGCCTCGGATACCAGTTAGAAGTAATATTGGGTCTCTAAACATATTGAAATACATTCAAACAACATAAAAACAAACTATTTATGAAATTGAAGTGCATTTTTAATTTTTTGTACATGACAATTCTTTAACTAAATTTTAATTGACAACAAAAAATTAATCTGAAGCGCTATAAATCGATTAAATATAAATCACCCTTAGCTGAACAGTGTTCATTCCCCTCTCAATATATTGATGTATTGATTTTTATACCCCCGCTGTGAAAAAGCGGCAGGTATATAGTGATGGCGGTGTCCGTCCGTCACACATCGGTCGGTCAGTTTTCTAAGCTTGTGTATGTTCGAATGATTTTATATTTGATCAAAAGCTTGATTACGATGAGTTGTAACATGAAAGCTATTTTAGGGTCTGTCGTGTTGCTACTTCCTGTATGCCGATATATTAAAGTTTATGGACGAGAAATGTTCGTCGCAGTTTACTTGAATTGTATGGTTGGGAATGATTTCAAATTTAGTCTGGAGCTTTAAAATAATGAGTTGTAACGTGTAAGCTGTTTTGAGGTCTGCCGTATTACCACTTCCTGTTTGCCGAAGTTTTACTATAACCCTTTATGGATGAGAATTTTTCGTCACAGTTTTTGTGGCTTCTATCAGTGGGAATTATTTAGGTTTGGACTGGAGCTTTATAATAATAAGTTGTAATGTGTAAGCCATTTACAGGTCTGTTGTGCATGCACTTCCTTTTTGCCGATTCTTTGATGTTTCACTATAACTGAACTAATGCTGTATTACCACTTCCTGTTCTCTAGGCTTGTTGAGTGGGGGTGGTTTCAAATTTTGTCTGGACAACTGTTTAAAGAATTGTATTACACTTTGGAAGCAGGGGTATTCATTTGTGGACCAGCGGACCACAGTACTTCTAGTTTACATATAAAAAACTCTGTTTCCGGAGTAAACACGATTCAAAAGTCCCGTATTACCAAACAGGGTTGTCAAGAGCCGAAGTTCATGAGACAAATAGACAAACCAGATGGAAACCACCGGAAAAATTGTCATCTGCAATGTTGTTGACTTGGTACAGGCATTTCAAAAGAAATGGTATGTTAATCCGGTTTTATGCCATGCCAAACCCCCTTCAATTGCAGTAGTGTCGGAT
Organism: Modiolus philippinarum; assembly: GCA_002080025.1. NCBI lineage: Eukaryota > Metazoa > Mollusca > Bivalvia > Mytilida > Modiolidae > Modiolus > Modiolus philippinarum. The sequence goes on along the minus strand of MJUU01036993.1, from coordinate 22,062 downwards.
GCGATAAAGGTCAATAAGTGTGATCAAGGTTCTGTAATAAAGGGTAGTAATACCGTTGACTTAATTGTATCTTTTTCAGATATTCAAAACGACCATATTTTGTTAAAAACAAACGATAAAATATATCGGCCCTAGAAAAGCTAATCGAACGAACATTGAATTTATGACGTGTAAACCAGATTATAACATTGTACTCTTTTATATTGGACCCATTATCAATCTAAGGTCAAGATATATTAATAGTTTTATCATATATTTAATATAATTTAAGATCATTTAACATATCGTTACAATGTTTCTTATATACATCTTTAAGTACAACCAGAATTTTTCATAGAACTAAAGAGCACTGCACACTATGACAAAACCGTACTTTTCATTGGTAGCATGACGTAGGAATACTACACGTGGAGCAGGTCATACTTAACTTTAAGGAGCACCTGATGATACCCCGAGTTTTTGTAGGGGTTTTCACTCTTGGTGCTTTAGTTCTGTTGTTATCTTGTTGATTTTTTTTTCATTTGATTTGACTTTTTAAGGTTATCTAAATTTGTGTTAAATTTTAAATGCCATGTTTTTTTAAAAATTTTTTTTAAAATTTTGATTTAAAAATTTCAAACTCTTCCCTTCTTGCTTCAGTATTTGTTTGCGAATGTATCATTACAATTCCAAATTGTCAATAAGAACAAGATTACATAAATCATAGTCCAGAGACAAGGCAAAAGCAAGAACACTAGAAGACGGAAGACCAAAAGCGCTACACAACCACAAAACGCAAACACTACAAATACAACAATAAAAACTAAAGCAATAACAGTGTGAACTCTGAAAAAGAGTGACATCAGGTGCTCCGGAAGGGTAAGCATGTCTTGCTTCTGTATACATCACCAGTCACACTGTCAGTGGGTCAATGCATGGTAAAGTCAGAATCGGTAATGTCAAATCCGGGAAGACGTTAATCTAGCTGAAAAAGTGACACCAACATTTCATATTTATCTATGATGTCGTCTTAAATAAAAAAAAATATTTAAATAGAACTTTCATCTCTTTTTCCTTAAGAGTGTGTTTAGAAAATAACTACCAAAAAGATACGATAAATGAATTCGTGTGTGTTATATACTGGAAAAAGTTAACAATAAGTGCAATTCTATAAATATTCAGACTTGAGAATAATCGACCGTCAGGTGTATCGACCTCTTATATTATCAATACAACAGGATTAAAACCATATTTGCAAATCTACCTATTACTTTTTAAAACAATCCAGGTGGGAAACCCCTAAAAATCCCGTGTCATTCACATACTTTGGACACATCATCGAAACTTTAGACAGTTGAAGCAAAGGGTGTGATTTTCAGGGAAAGCAGTTTGCTATCATTTTCATGGTTATCATTTTTATTAATATTTTGAGAGAATATTATGTATAACGTGTGGATATATCACTGTATTTATGTCATAGGTTGTACTTCTATTGCAGGTCCACAATCAAAGTCTTCTAATACAAAGTTTACAAGGACAAGGTTTGTCTTCTGTATTTAAATATTCGAACTCTGTCCTGTATCTTTAAGTATAATATAGTATATGGGGGATGAAAGGCGACTATCCACTTCCGGTATTGCGCTCTGCTCTTTTATAATTATCTTCTTCCCTTCTATTATCTCAGAGAGTCCACCATTTTAAGGGCTATCGTTGAACATTTCTTCAGACTATAGGATACAGTCTTTAGATAGGTCGTACAAGTCGATAAAAGACTCGGGCTCCGTGTATCATCATAAATTTGAGTAGCAAGGTCAATCTTCAAAATAGTTGCCCCAGGTCCTCGAACGATTTTGTTCCATTTGAAAAAAATGTTGCCGATACAATATGCACTGGTGACAGGTATATCCATGTCAACTTCGAATATTGGCCTTTTTATATTGGTTCATGTGTCGAACTGCGAATCCTCATTATTAGTTCAAGTTTCTTGTCAACACAGGAGATCGAGGACAAATGTGGAGTACTTTCCTAATTTGTTCTTTTAACACAATCTCCCAATGGTGTAGGAAAAAGTTCGGTAAAAGAGGACTCTTTTTCAGTTAAAGATAACAGATAAAACCTATGGCCGAAATTACAATCAAATGCTACAATCCTGTACATAAAAACATATAACAGACCAGAGACAAACAAAAATAACGAAAGGAACAATGTCTTTAACTCGAGAGATTGATTTTGTCATTTTATAATTTAGGTTATGTATTTTTACGTGTGATTTGAAGAGATTTTTTTGTATATTTAAGCATGTTTCGATTGCCAGTACTACAAAAATTCAAACCGCACTTCTTCTTCAGTATCAGTCGGAAAAAAATAAGGAGACGGTTTCTGTTTTTGTTTGTAAATATTTCTTCTTAATTTATGGCTGTGTTAAAGAGAACCCACAGTGCAACATATAACTCACGTTTTGTTTTAAGATTTGGTCATTGTTTGTCCTATCACATGGGTCAATTATTAGCTTATAGCAGTTATGTGGTCTATAGGTGGATGTTTATTGTATTTATCAATCTCCGATTTGTAGAAATTTTCCAGCAGCTAGATGCCTTCGAAACTGGTTTTCAAATACTTTGCTTCAAGTTACAACGACTTACTAACTGCCCATTACACTAGGCTTTGTGTGGGGCAGCAACAAATGTACGCCTCTCCTGCCTTTCTATGGTCATCTTCTCTAGATTCCCTCCTGTGTGTCCCATTTCTGCTATCTCAACCTCAATTTAACACCTCCGTGTTATTTGAAGTCATTCCCTCTCCTTCTTTCCCATTAGTGCCAAGACAAACGTAGTCTTTTCTGTGTCCTGTGTATCTTTCTTCAGGACATACCCTATCCATCTCCACCTTCCCCTTTAAATGATGATATTCATGTCTTCTTGAAAGCATCTTCTCAGGAGGTCCTGGTTTGGCAAAAATATAAGAAGGATCCTCCTCAGTAAAGGACTTGAGCTTCTGTTGATCTGCATCGGTCATTCTCAAACTTTCAGAGCCATACAACAGTAGTGATCCTATGAAGCTGGTGTATAGCTTTAGTTTAATACGAATTATGTACTGGCCAAATTTCCAAACATTTGTAATAAAAAAATACCGAAGTTGCATAAAAACAGTAAATTTCGTTATGCTGCACACGTGTTGCAAGGAGTAACCTCTTATCAGCAGCATTAAAATCAAATAATATGGAAATCCATCATCCAAAAGTAGAAAAAAAGAAGTACTCATTTCCAAAAATATCGAAATAGGAAGCCAAATCCAGTACCAAAAACATTTACCGAGTGCCGTCCTCGGAATGAAGCCTCAGTATTTTTAAGGGGTTAGAATTCTGATGAAAACTGTAAATTTCTAAAACACGCAAGGTAAAATTTTCATGTCAGACAAGTCTGTTTCAGCTCCACCGTCTACTCAACTATACTTCAAACTCCGGCTATGCCGAGTTCCTATAGTTGTCTATGTTCGTCTTTTGTCATTTTATTGTTTTTCTTGTGCAGTTCCCTGATATATTGTGTCATGTAGTTGTTCAAAATTGTACTTTTCGGCAATTGTAACTTTTTCCTTTTATCGTTTCTACATTAATGTAAATTGATCAGTATTTGGAAGATTTTGTTTATCCAGCACCACTGTTCTGATATTTATTTGCAGACCAATTTGACTGGCAAAATATTTAAAATACAATAAAAACCCAAGTTGCATAGTAAACGGTAAATTCCTTTATACTGTACACGTGTTTCAAGGAGTAACCTCACATCACAAGCATTAAAATCAAACAATATGGAAAGCCATAATCCAAAGTAGTCAAAAAGAAAGTACTCATTACCAGAAATATCGAAAAAGGAGGCCAAATTCAGTATGACATCAGGACATCTGGCAGGTGCCATTCACAGAAGAAGCCTCATTATTTTAAGGGGTTAGAATTTTGATAAAACAGTAAATTTACATTAAGCGCAACGTATTTTTTTTACGTCAGACAATATTTTAGGAAAGGATATGGAGTAAATGAACACGAGACCATAACAAATATGTTAACTCCAACTGCAATAATTTAAATGAGCTGTATGGCCATTTCGGAAATTAATTCCTCATCAGTGCACTAGAACCCAAACAAAGGAAATCCATAATTTTCAAAAATGTTTTAAATTCATAAAACCAAACGAAATCCGAATAATCAGTTATATCATCGGGCTGGTGAATACCCACGGGGACCTCTGGTCCACCAGCAGTGGCATCGGCCCATTGGTTTTAAAATACAATAAATACCCAAGTTAAATAAGGTTATGCTGATGGTGTGTGAAAGTAAGGCAAGATCATCTGCGAAATTCAGATCTTCTAATGTTGAAAATGGGTCTAGCGTATGCATCTTGGTGTGTCTAATGTTGTTTGGTGTAGTACCCAGTCAATCGCTATAATGAATAACGTTGATGACATAATACATCCTTGCCCAACTCCTGTCTTCACCGGAAAAGATGCTTAAGAATTTCAAAAGGTACGTTCAAAGTTATGGTAGAATGCTTTCATGAGAGTTACCAGATGTTGAGGTGTTGCCTTAGATCTTAGTATTCTCCATAGGTTGGCTCTGTGTAAGCTATCAATTTTATTTTCAAAGTCGATGAAATTGGTCTATAATTATCTTTTTCTCTGTGGTGTTTTGAAGTATAACAATCTGGTCGGTACACAGTATTTCCCTTTGCGGAACCAAGATCTGCAACCTTAGAATTTTAAAATGCAGTTTTGTGTAGAACTCAAATGGACATGCCTGGATTCTACATTGAAAAATTATTTCGATTATAATACACCTTGGAACTCTTTGTTCTTTATCATTAGCCATGATTAATTAAATGTATATGCAAAAGTATGCTAAAATCACCGTTATTCATAAGGTTATCCTGAGAATTAATAAATACTGAAAACAGGGAAATTTTCGCGGCAGTTTTATTTTCGCTATTTTCGCGGAAATGATTGAAGCGCGAAAATAAAACTGTCGCGAATTTATGGTGCAATTGAATGATTTAGAAGATTGACCGACAACCGTGAATTCAAGACTGCGCGAAATGAAATATAATTCGCCAACCTTTTCAAATGTTAGTTAATTTACTTTGCTTCTGGATAATTTGATTTTTTTTAAATAATAATTAACAAAATTATTTCAAATAGTTTGCCTCTCAATCTTGGAACAGTGTAGTTGGAATGTCGTAAAAAAGATATCGAGGGAAAAAATAAAGTGATCATATCCCTTCTTATCAGATGAGGTATCTTCTTGTTTATAAACAAATATATACAAAATATTAAAAAAATATGCATCCAACGCTCGTGAAAAGCAGTCATAGATAACTGGCTTACCAGCCTATTTCTTTCAGAATATTTGGTAGATGGAAAATTAAATGAAATACATGTATCCGGTTTGTACACATTTCTATTGATTCATATTTTTCTGTACCACTGAGCTACTTATTAAGAAAAATGACTATGAAATATCATTAACAGGGAGTAAAAACATGGGATCCCCAGCTCTATGAGAGCCCGGAGCCAATGTATGTAGAGCCCAGATTCCTATGAGTGGAGCCCGGATCCCTAGTGTTGGAGTCCGAAGCCCATTTGTTAGATCCTGGAGCCCTAGTGTTAGAGCCCGGACCCATGTTGTAAAGCCAAGACCCCCAGGTTCAAAAATGGTTGGAGCTTAGGAGTCCAGAGCCATTGTTATTCCCCATTCATCACACTCTTGAACTGAAAGTTTTTTGCAATTCTCTTGTTAAACAAGAATTTCAGGAGATCGTTACATAAACAAAGAAAAGAAAGGACTTTAGAATAGTTAAGATTAGACTTGAAATTTAAGCTCCTAGTTGAATTATTTTAATGTGTTACTGTTTAGGAAAAGTTGCATTAGGGAAAAGTAAAAAATTTCCATCCTAGATTCTCACCAGGTCTCGTCCCGATTTTGTTGACATGCCTGAACAAATTTTATTTTGATTTTTTGGCAAATTTTGGTACATTTCTTTTATAATGAAAGCTTTTTACACAAATTTGAAAAAAATATAAAATTATATTCGCCCACCACCCAAAAGTTTGAGAAAAAAATGAATGAGAATCTAGAAATTATCTTATTATGGTCTTATCTTGGAGTTTTATGTATGATCTGTACTAATGACCATATGACCATATGACATAAATTGCCGATATGGTAAGAATTGCTGAATGTAACCAAACGAAAAGAAGCGAAAAGTTATAAAAACGTTGACAATTACGAAGTCTTATTTTACCAACTTATTTTAATATTCACTAAATTAGAAATACAGGTACGTGGATATTAAAGTGTCATTGATTTGTCCAGTCGTCATAAGGTATCCTAATTATGACATTTTTAATAGTTTGTTTTAATAAATATACTAAATAAACAAACCTCTACTTTCATGTTTTTGTCAATTAAAAAAAGGGTCACAAGTGCCAGGGGGAAGTGCTCCTTTGGCCCCTGCTGGATCCGCCACTGTTTAAAAGTCCATTGACAATTACGAAGTCTTATTTTACCAACTTATTTTAAAATTCACTAAATTAGAAATACAGGTACGTGGATAATAAAGTGTCATTGATTTGTCCAGTCGTCACAAGATATCCTAATTATGACATTTTTAATAGGTTGTTTTAATAAATATACTAAATAAACAAACCTTCGTCACAAGGTATCCTAATTATGACATTTTTAATAATTTGTTTTAATAAATATACTAAATAAAAAAACCTCTACTTTCATGTTTTTTGTCAATTAAAAAGGGGTCACAAGTGCCAGGGGGGCGTGCTCCTTTGGCCCTGCTGGATCCGCCACTGTTTAAAAGATTTTTTATGAAGTCTTTTCATCTATTTCCATTGACAATTACGAAGTCTTATTTTACCAACTTATTTTAATATTCACTAAATTAGAAATACAGGTACGTGGATATTAAAGTGTCACTGATTTGTCCAGTCGTCACAAGGAATCCTAATTATGACATTTTTAATAGTTTGTTTTAATAAATATACTAAACAAACAAACCTCTACTTTCATGTTTTTTTGTCTCCTTTGGCCACTGCTGGATCCGCCACTGTTTAAAAGATTTTTTATGAAGTCTTTTCATCTATTTCCATTGAATAGTGTTTGTATGATTGAACTTTATCAATAAGTAATATAATAGATGTTTCAAATACGTACATCTCAGTGAATAGTCATTTTTTTTCTCGGTGGGAGGGGGGAAAAAGATTCTATAGTATATACAATTAAATATATTTCTTTCCTTTTTAATTTTTATTATTTATTTCCAATAGGCAAAGTGACTCTCGTAAACAAATATCCAAAAATTACCCTCTTCTTTTCCCTGTCATTTCCTCGTGCATGTATTACCCTTGGGTTAAAATATCAAAATGTTTTTGGCAGAAAGTATTTCATTATAAAGACAAAACTTACGTTTTCTCTCTTCTTCGTTGTTCTTTGTTAAGGTTCAGAGGTTCAACACTATTCACCTACATTTTTACTGATACCCTTTCGACTCACTTGAAAAAATACATAATGTTAAAAAATGGATAACAGGAAACACCTACAATGGCTGAAAATTATAATTGCATGCAAGAATTTGCAAGGGAACTACACAAGAAAAACACGTATAAGACAAAAGACAAACGTAGAAAACGATAGGAACTCGATAAACCACTATTGAAGTATATCTGAATATTGGATATCGGTTAAAATAAAACTTTTACAACAACTCCATCCATATAATTCTTCTGCAATACTGATCGATCTTTCGATCATAAAGACATATATATTACGACGATAACAATGCATTAATTCGATAGGCGATAATCCTTTTGATCTCTTGATTACATAAACGTCTCAACAATGGTTTAAGAGAAACAATGGCCAAGTGTGAATTCATGATAAACAATCCACTCGCCTCTGGATTCACACTTGGCCATTGTATCTCCTTTATCCTCGTCTGTCCGGTTTTCGACCTACTAAGCGTCGATTATGACGTCATAATTTTGGTTGAAATAGCACGTTTAGGTCGAATACTGAAGTGGGTCGAAAATATAATGTTTGGCGATATATAATATGGGTCATTAGCAAGAAAAGTTGGGATCTTCTATTTAGGGTTACACTAAAAAATTAAATTTTCTTTCAAAAATCAGAGCTTCGTAATACATATTTTTCTGAAATGTCCTATGCAAATAAAATCACGTGTATCAGCCTTCGTCAGAGGTACCAGTGTAAAAGCTTTATTTATTAAAACTTCTATGAAAATGTTTATCAGTTATAATATTGTAAATATTGAGATGAAAACCATAATTTAATATTGAATTTTTTTTTAGTGTTTGCAAAGAAACCTGGATGTAAGTATGCTTTGCGTAATACTTTTGGAACCAATTTCAGTCGAAAATTTCAATTTGATGTTCTGTAATTTTTTGTCACAGTAGTATTTTATCTTACAATGTATGTATGTTTTGATATCCTATCTTTGTTAATTTGATAACCAGTTTTCAAACCCGTTGCAAAATCTGTCTTGTGCAGGCTCTGGTGGTGATGTGACAGGGGTAATATTATGAAAGTTAAAAATTTTACTTGAATAGTTACTTATTCTTTATATCAAAATGTATGATAATTCGATCAAAACGAAGATGTGCTTTCAAATTCGAATTCAAAGATCTTGCGTAGAGTTAACGTTATGATTGCTTTGGGTATTCATGCTATGATTGTAATATTCGTATGTTTCGTTGAGGTTATCTTCCGTTTTCTACTTTCTTATGAGTTTTGTTTCGAGTATGAACTTCGATTTATTTAATCAACTTATCCTTTCTACTGCGCTTTTTTATTCCAGGTCAAACAGGAAATCATGTATTATCGGACCCAAAGGGACATGCTGGTTCAACCTCTTCTGTGATCAACTTCAACCCACCATTCGCAGAAGTGCCACAAGTTGTTTGGGGAGCAATAGGTCTTGATGTAGATCATACTCATAATACACGTTTTGGGACGTCTATCCAGAAGGTCACTACTACTGGATTCACTATAGAATCACATACATGGGCGGATACAGGCTTGTACTATGTCTCCATTCAGTGGATGGCATGTCCAACACATATTTAATAAAAAAAAATATCACACTCAATATCTTTGCTTGCCTTATCAGAACTTGAAGCAATAAAAAAGTTTGCATATCTATGGCCTAAAGACAGACCCATTACTGGCATAATAGAACATGATATAGTAATTGTTTGTGTAAGTAAATGCTTAGATAAATGTAGCTAGTCATAGCTATCAGTCATGTGACGGGTGTCGGTAGCGGAGCAGGACATACTTACCCTTCCGGAGCACCTGATGTCACGCCCGGTTTTCCTGGGAGTTCACACTATAAATGCTTTAGTTCGTAATGTCGTCTTTTTTATTTCCGTGCCTTGTGGCTGTCTCGTGTCCTTGTTTTGTCTTTGTTTTTCTCTGTTGTCGTTTTTGCCATGTCTTTGGGACTTTGATTTTTGTGGTCATCGCTTCACTTGTTCCTTCTGTATTCTACTGCCGTTGTTTCAGTTAAATCTATCTGTATCAGAGTGTATTATGTATGTTCTAATAGTTTTCTATGCTGTATCCACGCAATTTTAGATGCCTCTAAAAGATGGATGAATGTTGTTTTACTACCATCTCCATAGAGGGTATATGGTTTGCACACGCAATTCCTACATTTTTCTGCTTAGAAGTTCATATTTTGTAGATGTAATTGGTATATATCATATCAGAGATGCTTGGTCTTGGGTTTGTTGCCTTTTACACAATAAAAAAAAAGAAATATATTTTTAGTGAATTACACAAAAGGATACATAATAAAGATCAATAAAGGATGCTTAGTTCGGCTCTGCAACTCAAGCTTATATACTACTCAACAAAGGAAACGATACACAGATTTTATCAAAAGCAATATTTTACTTTTTTTAGCAGAAAACCGGAACTCGTAGATAAAATGTATTTTCTGCACGTAGGAATTAACAATATGCCCAAAAATGTCTCTACAATTTCTGAGCCATCTCCGGTCAAGGTCAAGGCCATAATCCGGAATTTGTGTTTGCAGTCATAAATAGTGAGTATATCCATTTGTTCTTTTAACCAAACCATCACATTTTCGAACAGACTGACTTCAAACTTTGGTTGCTATGTCGACCGTGATTTCCTCAAGCCTATTTTGCATTTTCAACTATCGTTCTCATAAGCGTTCAACGCGTGTTATGCGATCCTGACGTTGCGTCACGTGATTTATCATTTGATGAGCATGTTTGCTTAAAATTAATCAATAGTCTTTAGTTTGTTCATCTTTTCACATTACAATGAATTTCGAGGGCAAAATGGAAGATAGACGGTTTTATCGTGCTAAGCAACTGTCCACGTTGATTTTGGATTGAACGGGGCATCGAAATGAGACATTGTTTTCAACTTTTTTGGATGGCAAATTGTTAACATGATGAAGTGTCCTAATTATTGACATCAAACATTTCAAATTATCCATCAGTAAACGGCGAACTCGATCATCGGGCGAAAACCTACTATTCCGGATTTTATTGTATCCGTTTCGGAATTGATTTAAAAATGGAATAAACAAATGCGTTTTGGCGTTGAATACATTAATGCACTAATATAAAAATTATTAATTGCGAAATACAAAAATATTTACAAAATTGACTGCGTATCGTTTCTTTTGTTGAGTAGTATATATTCATCAAAGGTGTGCATGTTGTAAGGATTAATATTTGATCATTTTTCTATCCTTCCTTAATATCATACTTGTAGATTGGTTGTATGCTGAAAAATTATCCCCTCCTTTATCCGATGATTTTTTTTACAATTTTATATCAAGACACAAAACATATTAAGTATATTAAATAAAGCTATCGTCAAAAACAGTACGTGTTACACTCATATTTGAATGTATGCGTTCTCAATTGGATGTATGGAATTGTTATATGCAAATTGGAAGTTTTTCCATAATAAGTCTTATTTCACTGTTATTTTTTAAGTTAAAACCTAAGGATGTCGGATATAAAAAAGTCAGGGGATGACCGATTGCCTTATTTAAAATAGACGATTTCAACTACACCATTACTTGAAACAAAAGATTTTATAAAGTAAACATTAGATCTACTAGACAATAAAGAGTTACTGACTTCATATACAATCAAAGATAAACATTCAAGGGTCAGATTATGTACTCGTCCGAGATAAGAACTAAAGATATCAACGTAAATGCAAGCAATGGATAATGTAAACAGATATTCAGTTTTTCTTGTATGGTTTGTTCTGGTGTCCTTTGCATTGGAAACCAATGGACATACTAAACGATTGCTGTTAGATAACCCGGAAGATCTGGAATCTCGTCTTCATCAGATGGAGTTGTCGATACAGAGTCTGACAGAACAGGTCACAGAGAAAAATCGTCAGATTACACAACTTCAGAGCACAGTTATCGGTTTACAAACAATGGTATAATTTTCCTCCTTATTGTTAGCTTCATAATTAGACAGAAATAGAGGAATAAGGAGTCGATGAAACAAAACAATGGTTTCACATGTACAATTTAAAGGAACCAAGTTTCATCGAAAGTAAAATAAACTTAAAATATACTGTCCCGAGTTCCTATCGTTGTCTACGTTTGTCTTTTGTCTTATACGTGTTTTTCTTGTGTAGTTCCCTTGCAAATTGTTGCATGTGATTATAATTTTCGGCCATTGTAGGTGTTTCCTGTTATCCATTTTTCAACATTTATGATTGCTTTTTTAAAAATAAAAACAACACGTGGCGTGTTCGGAAACCGATAATTTGACAAGTTACAACATGTTAAATTGACAAATTGTATACAATTTAAGATTATCCCCCTTTTCAGGAGCATATTAAAGCATTATTATTTTGCTCTATCATACCTTCTGATTTAAAGTGTTAAAAGTTTGGATTTTTGTTTCACTGATAGGATATAAGTCGTTGAAACTTCCTATACAAAATTAAAATTAACTGATAATTCGGTATTTTGTTTCAGTAAAAACTTTTGAACAAATTTTCAACTAAAGAAATTCTAGATGAACTACATTGAAAAATAGTATACCAATATGCATGTCTTGCAAATAACAAAATACAGAAGTTACACTAAAGTTTGTTTCTGCATATGGCTATTTCGAATTTAAATATTCGGAAGACCACAAACTGAAAGATGTTTAAAAACTGAATGAGAACAAATAACCGATTATTATATAAATAGAAAGCCAAAATCAGCTAAGGACAGAGCTTTGCACGAGGGATATACTCCTTAGTTTTCATCAAAATTTACAACAACAAAAAATAGATATTGCAAGTTTGTAAATAAAATTACATTCCATTTAACAGGTAATGCCGCGAAACAACATGGAAATGTCCACATTAACTCCTATAGGAGTGAGATTGGGTGTTCCGACAGGGTATTGTGTTCTACTGTACATAAATTTGAGAAATCAATCGTTACTTCCACATTTAGATACGTTAATTTGAGACAACTTAATGTTAGGCCCGATACCTTAATAATTCGCAGGGGCGCCGTCTACTGGGCTGCCGGACGCGGCCCTAGGTGGTGAATAGGGGAATGCCCTGTCTATGCTGGGTAGTCGGGTCATAATAAGGAAAGCCTTAGCGTGAATAATTATATGAACTGTGCTCCATGCAGTTAAAAAAATTGTACAGTTTTTCTAGGGAGAGCAGACTCACTGGAGTCGTATAGAAGGCTAAATTTCCCGCCCTTGCCCGTTCACCCTTTTGCATCGGCAATCAAAACTCGTTGCCCGATTGCCCTCTCCACTTGTATATACATTTTTTTAGATTAATTAGTTTTTCGTGTTCTTACATAGCTAAAATATCTCTTACTAAGTTACTGGACGTAAAACTAACTAACTAACACAATGTTAGTTCTATTGTAATGTTTACACATCACTTCCAAGTTGCTTTACTCCTACATTATACTGATTAATTAACTTATGATGGCGACCAACGGATCTAGCATATTGTATTATCTGAGATACAGCTACATGTAAACCGTATGAAGGGGAGGAGGTATGTTATTAATTTCACAATTGAAACTGGTGAATTTGGAATTTGGGATTTGGAATTACCACGTTTCTCGTAAATTCTTGTTTTAAGTCATCCATTATTGTCAATTTCGGGGAACAGGTCTAAAAATGAAGCAGTTTTCAATGGAGGAAAGTTGACTGAATCAGATTTAAGTACGCACTGGGTCTTTGAGAGAAAGCACACCCTCAACTTAGGTCGAAAGATGAAATGAAATAATTAAGCAATGGGTTTTTCTTGTTATTTCTTATAAAGGTTTGACAAAAAGGCTTCATGCATTAAAAAAAATCGGCAAATAGGGACACACACAAATTCAAATTTGGCAGATAAAATTAAAATGAAATGGAAACAAAAAGAACAAGAAAAACTGACGCTTAAAGTATATAAAAATACAAAGGACCGTTGTTTGAGCAGATGTATTACAGTAACACCTGGTTTCATTTTTCATCCAGTGTTACCATCCACAATTTTTGCATGTAGATTTTAAACACTTCTGCCTCAAAGAAGATATTTTCATTTATTCACAGTGACTTTAAAACAATAATTTATGTAAGTTTTCCCCTTCTTTATGCTCTAAAACAGTAAAGATAACAAAAGCGGTTTTTTATCTGTTTGTAGATTTTTTCGGAAGGTTCGAATAAATTATTCTAAAATTACTATAAATTACTGTCAGGATAACAGTAAACACCTACAATGGCCGAAAACTACAATCAAATACCATAATCAACAGGGGATTGTGTTCTTAAGATAATTATTTCGACACTTACGTCTATTCAGTGCAATTTGGAGGCGCATGAAAACTGAGAGAGAGCAGTTGATTGAGTATACTCTCTTTATCTTATTTCATGAAAAAAAATTATGAATACTACATTTTGCTGCCTCCAGAGCATATTCACGGATGTATTTCAATAATTTTAGGTCTCTAATCTAGAACACCAAGGCCAGAATCAAAGTACACAAATACAGAATTTACTGGGAAAAGGTTTGTTTTAATAATCTATTAATGTAATCAATGTTTTAGAACTTGTTTGCAATGCACTACATTGTTGATAGACTAGTGCCTGCGATGATCTATATCAAATTGTCTTTTTTAAGCAAAAACATTTCTTTACATTTTTGTTTAAACCTGAAAAGTTCTACAATATTAACCCAAACTGGAATAATACAATCTAAAACCATTGAAAGTGCAAGATCGAGAAATCTCAGACACCCAAAGGGTAAGAGTTCAATATTTTTCTGACGAGGCTTGCCGAGTCAAAGAACCATTGACATCTTACCCGAGGGTGCCTGAGATTTCTAAATGTTGCAATTGCAAAGGTGTTTGATTGTTTTTCTCATAGTTTTAAACAAAATACAAGTTTCTGTACAACCAGACTGCTGTTTAAACCCGCAATGTCTAAGCAACGTACTATGACATCGACAACGCCATAATATTTTTTTTCACATGAAATTCTTATCTTACCCTTGGGTTGAGACAAAGATATCTCAAACGGCTAAATTAGGTACTGAGTTGTCTCAAATATGAGAAATGTTATCCTTTCCTGGTAACAGTGACCGTGAATTTTGAGAATTCTAAGACATCAATTTTCTTTTAACACACGATAGATGACTATTATATTACTGTGAAATTTAAATTTTTGATGTTCTACTTTTACAGAAAATGCTTTGTTAAATATTCACTGAGTGTGTTTATTCCATATTAAAGCAAGCAAAATGCAAAGATAGTTTACATTTCATTGATTATTTGAAAGTTGTAAGGATGTTGGTTCCTTGGAGAGTGAAATGTCTCTCTGACGTGTCTGATAAGTGTGTATGCTTTTAGAGTTGACACTTCCATAAACTTAATTTCTTCTGATCCCAATCTGTATGTATCTAAAATGCAGTCATTCATAACAGCAGGATTGGTTCCGCACTGTTTGATCAATTTGTTTAGGACTTGAAAGAGTTAGTTTCTATTTACTCCAATGAACCGTGCCCAGAGGGGATATTCATATTCAGTGAGCATTATTTCAGCTTCGTCTTATAAAGTTACTCTGTAGACGTTACGCACAGCATTGGTGCTACCTAACGTTACACAAAAGCTGACGTTCCGTCATTGAATATATTTAAGTTGCAAGTCAGAAGAAGGATATTATTCCCGGACATCCATCTTTTTTATCATATTAGGGACCTTTTTAATTATATTAGAGACGGTATGAATTTACAGTAAACATATGTACTTATTAGTTGTAAAAATCATTAAAATTACACTGAATATCAATGAAATTATTTATGCGATACTGAAATTTTTGAATGCACATCTTAACATTCCCACCTGGTTTCGATGCCGATGTCAATGTACTAATAACAGACAACAAAGGAATGATGTTGATTACTAACAGCAGTCTACTTATTTTAACTGAAACTTAAAAATTACCCAAATCGTCATTATTCGAAGAATTCAATATTTCAGTTTCGTACAAACATTTTACAAGATAAAAGTCCTACAGAACTTTACGGAATAATTCCTATTAAGCGCCAATATAACAAAAAAAATGTTGCAAATCAGCAAAACTCTCCCCCTCTAGAGTTTGGCAAAGAAATATTAGTAGTTGATATGGGAAAAAGCCGTAGGTTTTTGAAAACATGTTTTCAAAAACCTACGGCTTTTTCCCATATCAACTACTAATATTTCTTTGCCAAACTCTAGAGGGGGAGAGTTTTGCTGATTTGCAACATTTTTTTTGTTATATTGGCGCTTAATAGGAATTATTCCGTAAAGTTCTGTAGGACTTTTATCTTGTAAAATGTTTGTACGAAACTGAAATATTGAATTCTTCGAATAATGACGATTTGGGTAATTTTTAAGTTTCAGTTAAAATAAGTAGACTGCTGTTAGTAATCAACATCATTCCTTTGTTGTCTGTTATTAGTACATTGACATCGGCATCGAAACCAGGTGGGAATGTTAAGATGTGCATTCAAAAATTTCAGTATCGCATAAATAATTTCATTGATATTCAGTGTAATTTTAATGATTTTTACAACTAATAAGTACATATGTTTACTGTAAATTCATACCGTCTCTAATATAATTAAAAAGGTCCCTAATATGATAAAAAAGATGGATGTCCGGGAATAATATCCTTCTTCTGACTTGCAACTTAAATATATTCAATGACGGAACGTCAGCTTTTGTGTAACGTTAGGTAGCACCAATGCTGTGCGTAACGTCTACAGAGTAACTTTATAAGACGAAGCTGAAATAATGCTCACTGAATATGAATATCCCCTCTGGGCACGGTTCATTGGAGTAAATAGAAACTAACTCTTTCAAGTCCTAAACAAATTGATCAAACAGTGCGGAACCAATCCTGCTGTTATGAATGACTGCATTTTAGATACATACAGATTGGGATCAGAAGAAATTAAGTTTATGGAAGTGTCAACTCTAAAAGCATACACACTTATCAGACACGTCAGAGAGACATTTCACTCTCCAAGGAACCAACATCCTTACAACTTTCAAATAATCAATGAAATGTAAACTATCTTTGCATTTTGCTTGCTTTAATATGGAATAAACACACTCAGTGAATATTTAACAAAGCATTTTCTGTAAAAGTAGAACATCAAAAATTTAAATTTCACAGT
>MJUU01036992.1:3331-27750 GCA_002080025.1 Modiolus philippinarum | reverse complement strand
TTACCTATGATTATTTTAACAACAAAAATCATGAAAGGTTTCAACTAAGAAGGGTAAAAATTGGATAATACCGGCAAGTTGATTTGAAAAACGTTGTCGCCAAAAAAATCGCCAGGAACGATTTTTTGTCGCCAGAATGAAAATAAAATCGCAAATTGCGACATTGACGAAGCCCAGCGCGAACCCTGCTAGATCATATCACACCGCCATTTTGATTCGTTAATTTTTATAGGAGTTATGGGACTTTGACCATTTTTAGCAATACTATACAACTGGAGATCTTGTGAACGCAACTCCTCGGAAACCGTATATTGGATTTTGTTCAAATTTTGTAGGATTGTTAGTCAATATATGTCCTGGATCATATCGCACAGCCATTTTGATTCGTCAATTTTTATAGGAGTTATGGGACTTTGATGATTTTTAGCAATACTATACAAATGGAGATCTTGTGGACGCAACTCCTCAGAAACCATTTATTGGTTTTTGTTCAAAATTTGTAGGATTGTTATTCACTACAAGTACTATATCATTTCGCACCACCATTTTCATACATGAAATTTTGTAGGAGTTGTTGGACTTTGAGCATTTTTGTATGTTTTTCACTATATCTCAAAAACTATTATCACTACTGTAGCTTCATGAAATCTAAAAGGAACTTTGTGGGTCATATAATACCAAATTCTAAAGCATTTGAAGATTCAGTACTTCTATGGTTGCCATGGAAACCAAACCAAAAAATTAAAATTTTGATAAAATTATATGTCTTGATTTCAGCAGTATGCATACCTACATTATAAGGGGAACCCCTAGCCTGCTCAAATTTTTTTTGAAAGGGGTCTAAAATGCGTTGCAGTGGATTGAGGACCTTTTGGTTGCCATAGAAACCTATCCATACAGTTCTAATTTTGAGAAAAATGTGAATATTTATTAAATTATGTTCTCCGTTTTAAATTATGTTTTGATTTTAGCAGTATGTGTATCATTCGAAACCCTGCTCAAATTTTTTTTGTCCCCCGCCGCACCGCGACGGTGGGACCTAGTAATGGTCTGCATCCGTGTGTCTGTCCATCTGTCCGTCACACTTTCTTGTGGACACAACTCCTTGGAAACCGTTTATCGGATTTGTTCATATTTCGTATGATTGCTAGTCACCGTAAGTACTAGATCATATGGCTCCGCTGTTATCATTCGTGAAATTTTGTAGGAGTTATGGGACTTTGACCATTTTGAACATTTCATTCTGAACATTATTATAACATTAGCGTCTTGTGGTTTTTGTTTAACTTTGTCAGAATTGTAGTCTTATCTAATTTGTTTGCGCAATGCACAAATGCACCTGAACAGATAAAAAAAAATATTTGGGATGGAAAAGTTATGGAAAAATAATTGAAAACGATAGCATTTGTAACTCCGTATGAAATATGCAGTTCACTGTCACCTTCTTGTAGATCCAAGCTCTTGAAATAATTATATCTCCCCAGACCTAGTCCGGACGACATATTGTTATTCCTCCGTTTCTTATTATTATTATTATTATTATTATTAAGTCACCCAAACGAAGTTTGGTAACTTATTGTTTTTACTCTATTTCTTATTATTATTATTGTCCCCCGCCGCAACGCGACGGAGGGACATGGTAATGGTCTTCGTCCGTGCGTCCGTCTGTCTGTGTGTCACGTTTTTTGTGAGCGCAACTCCTCAGAACCTGCTGGTCAGAATTCATTCAAATTTTACAGGATTGTTAGTCACCATTAGTACTAGATCATATCGCATCCCCATTTTGATTCCTCAAATTTTGAGGGAGTTATGGGACTTTGATTATTTCTACAATGTTATGCAATGGCAAATATTGTGGACGCAACTCCTCAGAAACAACTTGCCAGAATTCCTTCAAATTTTACAGGATTGTTAGTCACCATTATTACTAGATCATATCGCATTGCCATTTTTATTCGTCAAATTTTGTGGGAGTCATTCAGGGATGACGCTACTATATAATTTAGGGCCGCCCGGTGGCCCCATTCCCCTCTTGGCGGCCCCATTCCCCAAACAAAAAAAAATTCCCAATCGCGGCAACGATGTTTAAAAAATCCGGATTTTTTTCATTTTTGTCTCCGGTGAATATTTCGTTCCGATCCGTGTCGCCTTTTGTCAGAACCGAAAATTACTCAAAACATCACAGTAACGTCCAGAAGTAACTAAATAATGCAATTTACGCTATTTACGACCACCCTGACGATGAACAAAATGTCTGAGATGGCAAATGTCCATAAGGGAACATCTTGAAATTCAGAATGCGTAAAGTGAATTAAAATTTTGAAATCGTGTTGTTATCGTTCATTGTCGTGTCTAAAATTATTACGTGGTAACGTGCAAATGCTCTCATTGCCAAAGATATAGTTTTCATTGAAATAAATATTGAATAGTTATGACTTGAAATCAGAGTTTCTGAAACTGGGACTTTTAACTGGATGAGAATTTGGAACTGCACTTCATATGGGGTGCTTTCATTAATCTACTAGTTAAAACGAAACGTGGAAATGACCTGCTGTATGATTAATGAATGAATGCATAGAAATTTCATGGAATGAGGTATATTTACAAAATGTATCACTAAGTTGGGTATGAAGGATTTTATTTTGGTGATAATATTGCACTGTGTAATATTGAAATGTGTAAGTCATCTTTATTTGCAGACAACCAAAGAATTTCCGTCAGAATGTTGATTTGCTTTCATATACAAAAAAAATGTAGGAAAAGAGCAGTACTTCTTTCGTTGATGATCAGCTTGATAAAATTCAAATCTGGTGTAATTTGAAAAACTATATAGAATACAGTCTTAATTTTTGAAAAATGTATAAAATATAGTCTTAATGGCTTTGGTGTAATGATACTTTTCATTCTTCAAACTCTTGTTGTGTGTACTTACACATATTCTTGGTTTATACAAACGTATGTTGCAGTATTTGATATATTTTCATTTTTCCCAATTTCAGTTGTCGCGATGCGAAATTCCCAATTTGTTGGACGGGGGACCCATTTGAAAAGAGCTAAAATCATCCCTGGTCATTGGACTTTGATTATTTCCACATTGCAATGGCAAATCTTGTGGAAGCCACTCCTCAGAAACTGCTAGTCCGAATTCATGATAATTTTACAGGATTGTTAGTCACCATATGTACAAGATCATATGGCATCGCCATTATGATTCTTCAAATTTTACAGGAGTTATGGGACTTTATCGACTTAATGCGTGCTACAGCTTAGGAATAAATGGGCGCAACTCCTCAGATACCACTGAACAGATTATGCTGAAATTTAGTTTGAAGATTTGCCATCATATGTACTAGATCATATTATGCTGCCATTTTGATTGGACAAATTTTACGGGAGTTATGGGACTTTATCGACTTAATGCATACAACAACATAGTAAGACTTTGTCGACACATCTCCTCAAAATCCAATAAAGTGATTTTGCTCAAATATTGCTTAGCTGTTTGCCACCTTAGGTCCTAATGCAGGTGATCATATCTTGCTCCCATTTTGATTTGCAAAATNTTCAAAAGTTTTAGGCTAATATCAAGAGGAAAAAATAAACTCAATGACAACTGGGTTTCATGTGACTTCCCTATCAAAATCATATTTCCGAACGTATTAATGAATGCCACGAATTAAAAAAAGACAATTGGATGGCTTCGACGAAACATATACCTATGTATAAATATCTCCTCAATTTCCATTTGACGGAGAAAAGTGGGTTAAAACACGTCTAATTTCAAAACGTAAGCTTCAGTAGATTCTCATACTGACATGCTAGAATGTTCGGGTTGCACGAAATTGATGCATGGAATTTCTATTTTTATGACCAATCAAAATACAGTTTAGCGGATTCTCCTTAAAAATAGGCTTGCACGTATTGTTTGTGACAAAAATAGGAGCCAAAAACATGGTCTCTTCCAAAATTCTCAGAGGCATTTCAGAATTAAATTATTATCTCAGCAAAAAGGAACTTTTATACTATTGGAAACTTCTTTCGGATAAAACACTTTTATGAAGAAAAAATGAGAAAAGTTCACCGTCTGTTGAGCATGACATCGTGTAAAAAACACAGTGGTAAAAAATAACAAATGCTTTTATGGAATGTTAAGTAATTCTTGGAACTGAATATTCACTGAAATATTCCCTGCAAGGATATGTGAATATTGATTTTCTCTGAAGCTATTTTTCGTGTGATTTTTTTTACTTCAAAGTTATTAATAGCGTGCTATTTATAGGTCATCACTCACTAAGATTAACCTTGACCTAACAAAACCAAATTACACAATTTTAAGGCTGATATTCGTGCAAATTATTCAATAAGGCCAAACGAAAAAACATGAAAAATATGTGTGTTTCCGGTTACCCGACCGACCCTAATTTTTCCTTCTGACCCTAACGTTTTTTTTCCATACTTCAAAATGTTCTTGTGTGACCTCGATCGTTTTAGTGGTAGTTTTCCGTTTTGTTGGAAGCAACACCACTCAGATGAGTCTTTTTCCACAACCGCTAGCATTAAACGTCAGAAAATGCACAAAGAATCGTTAAAATAAACAGGATTCCCGACTCCTGTCGTCAAATCGGCCATTTTTACTCGTCTGATTTACACTTCCTGTTTTAGCGGTATGACTAAATACCGGAAATACGCAATGACAAGCATACAATGCAACGGACGAAAAATAAGAAGAAAAAAAACAAAAAAAACTTTTTGCCGACCTCCCGACCCTATTTTCAAATACCTTGTAACCGGAAACACACATATATTTTTTTTTTTGCCTAAGTAACAAATTTTTTTATATAATATGATCTTTTAACAACTTTGAGTTCTGAGAGTCTCATGTAATTCACGATGTTCATACCAATTATAAGTTATTTTCTGCCATACGCATAATATTTTTTAAAACATTGTAAAAATATCATCTCGATATTCCGACTATTTGAAATATGAAAAGCAAGCTTTTCCAAAATAATTAACTGCTCTTAGAGATAATTCGTATACACAAGTAGATAGATGTTGACAAGTACAATTAACAACAGCAGGTGAATTAATCCTCTGTTTATCAGTTTCTCGGACATCCGTGAATGTTGGGTTTGTTGTTGGATATTCACCCCGTTTCACACACAATTCACCGATGTCGGATTTGAGTGATTTTCAACTGAATGCCTCTGTTTGTACTGTATGTGTATTAAATCTTACAATAAACCAGAGATGGTACAGTCAAAGGTTGACATTCCCAGGGGAAACCATCAGCATAACTGGTATGGAAGATTAGGCTGTTTCTTTCCAGGTTACATTTTTTTGTATTTGCCACTTTGTTTGTTTGCAGGTAAAATCCCCTATTCCCCACTTGCGATTTGTTTGTTTCCCAATATTTACCTCCCTTTAGAGGAGGTGTAACTTTGGTACATCTGCAGACTTCCATTTCAAATTGAACGATAAGGTTAGAGGTGTCCGAAGATGGAAGGGATTTTCCATATTGGATCACAATATCGCATGTTGTGGATACTATACATCCATTCCAAAACAATGGTATTATTGTTCGGGAAAAATATGTAACTTGATACATTTCTGGGCTGATGCATTTCTGTTAGATGTTAGGGATTCCAATATGTTACTCGGATAACTCGATCTTCTTCGATAGGCTTTAGAAGGTAAATTATGAGTGTTTCGAACTTACACCTCCTAAAAAGGGACACAACTCTGTTGAAACATACAAAATATGTCCTGCATCCCGGATACCGAAAAGAGGGAATATCATATGTATATTGTAACTCATATTTCATTAATTTATAAACCTGCATAAGTTTTTTCATAATAGATTTTTTAGCTTTAAAAATAACTTAGAACATCACTACATTGGTACAAAGTTAAGCATAAAAATGACTAAAGCTAGTTCTATCTAGAAACCCAGATAATCAAGGCCACTATCAAACCTGCTAACCCAAAGATATTGTCTACAAATTTGTGGCAGGATTATTCTACCAAATACCACAACAACACAGCATTAGAAATTTCTTCAAAAGACCCCATAGTTCATTCTGTAGAAAGAGTCTAGAGACTACTAGGAGGAACAAAATAACAATGCAAGGAAAAAAATGCATCTGAATAAGGACCCGTACATCTGTAGGTGTAAATGTTGTTTACCGTGAAAATATTGTCTCCACAATTGTTTGCTCTTATAATACGATCAGAAGGAATAGCAAAATTATTCAGGAATATAAATACATGTACATTGTTTGTACATCAAAAGCATCTGGACTAGATAACATACCAAACTGAGTTTTAAAACAATGTGCTGAACAACTGGCTCCAACTATAGCACTAATCTTCCAACTATCACTAGACAGCGAAATCTCCCAGACGATTGGAGAAATGCAAACATATCAGCAATATTCAAAAAAGGAGATAAGCATGCAGCAGAAAACTATAGACCAGTTTCATTAACATCTGTACCATGCAAACTACTAGAGCACATCATATGTCACCACCTACTCAAACACCTAGAAAAACACAAAGTCCTAACATCACTAAACCATGGTTTTAGATCTGGATACTCCTGCNAAGATATGGATTGATCGACATAACGATTGCAATGAATAAAAATGGATAGAAACTGAAAAATCAGCAACGAAAAGTTTGTTTACGTTAAGAATCGGACACTTCATTTCCCGATATGTTTGGCTCAGGAGTGGACTCGATTTTTGACGTTATATGGGTCAGGAGCAGTCTTTAATAGGATAGGGATATGTCCCCAAAAAAAGAAAAAAATGGATACTAAGGCTTAATGTTATCATAGGTTAGGCACATCTGACTTCGCTAGCCAGCACGTATGTTACTAAATATACTACAATGACCGATTGTCTGACCCTGTAACCAGTGCACTGGAAAAATCTCTGAAGGGAGTGAGCGTGACCATTTGATCACTTCTCGTTTTTATTGAGATTCGGCTTAAATAGTTTGTAATGTTTGGTGTCTGCTTATAATGTTTGGCAACAGTTTTATCATTTTTATATTACTCAATAATCGTTTATTTATGTCTATCTGCTGAATGTGATAATTTCTATTTCATTTTCTAACGAATAAAAGTAATTCAATTAACTTGCATTTTGTAGGTTTAAATGCTACCACTGTAACGCCATGATATCATACCAAATATCATTGATTTACCAGAAATAGTTACAGAGAAATTGATACTTACCATGATCACTAGACCCTGAATTTAGGTCATCGCAAAAACCATATGACAGACTATTGTAAAATTGAGGTCACATTCAAAAAACCATATAATACATACACCATCACATACTTCATTGGGCCAAACCACATACCAAATATCATTTATTTACCAGAAATAGTTACCGAGAAATTGATCTAATAAGAAAAACTTAACATGATCACTGGACCATGAAATTTAGGTCATGGACAAAAACCATATGGTAAATTGTCATGCACTACCCAAGGCTTACCTATATACTACTTATTATTAACCTACCATAAATAGTTACTGAGAAACTAAACTAACCACAAAAACTAAACAAGTTCATTGGACCGTGAAACAGAGGTCACAATCGAAAGCAATATAGCAGATTGCCATGTACTATCCAAGACCAACCTACATGCTAAACATCATTGACTTAATGCTTATAGTTACTGGGAAACTAAACTAACCACAAAAACTGAACATGCTCAACAACCTATATAACAAATACCATTGACCTAACACTTAAATTTACAGAGAAACTAAACTAACCACAAAAACCATACATGCTGATTAGACCGTAAAATTGAGACCAAGGACAAAAGCCATATGACAGACTGTCATGGACTGCCCAAGGCTAACCTATATACCACATATCATTAACCTACCACTAATAGTTACTGAGAAAATGATCTAATCACAAAAATGCTCACTAGACTGAGACAAAAGCAATATAACAGATTGTCATGTAGTACCGCCGGGGTACTACCCTATACCAACCTACATAACAAATATCATTGACTAACCGCTAACAGTATCTGAGAAACTAAACTATTAACAAAAAAAATAACAATTTCATTGGACCGTGACAAAAGCCATATAGCGGACTGTCATGTACTACCCAAGACCAACCTGCATACCAAAAATTATAGTTACTGAGAAACTAAATTAACCATAAAAACTTATCAGGTTCACAGACACTGAGGTCACAGACAAAAGCATTATGCCATGTACTACCCAAGACCAATCTATAGAACAAGTATCATTGACCTAACACTTAAAGTTACAGAGAAACTAAACTAACCACAAAAACTGAACATGCTCAACAACCTATATAACAAATACCATTGACCTAACACTTAAATTTACAGAGAAACTAAACTAACCACAAAACACCTAACATGCTCACTAGACCGTTATATTGAGGTCAAGGACAAAAGCCATATGACAGACTGTCATGTACATTCCAAGGCTAACCTATAGACCAAATACCATTACTTACAGGGGAAATGACCTAATCACAAAAACTTAACATGAAAGTTTCCGCCGTCACCGACTCACCGTCATACTTTGTACTTCCGCGCCCTTCGTCGAGACAAAATATGGTGTACAATGGCAATGTATACTGAACATTCTTAGAAACTTTCAATGATTTTCACCGAGTGGTATAGGAGGAATTTCGCCACAAAGTAAAACCACATGGGCGAACGCACGGACACCGTGATCACTATATACCGCCCGCTCAAGCCGGGGGTATTATTACACCGTACAACCGATATATAAAGATACAATGTAAGTAGATAAGTTCAATAAAATTACAAGCATAAAACAACAATATAACTAACCTTTGAGTGAAATTTCGACACGGCTTAAATCAGTACTCGATAACTATTGACTTAAACTGTATTATGGGGAACAACAAGAAAAGCGTTGTTCCTTTGCTTGCTTTCGCCATGTGTTTGTAGAGATTTTGTCTCATTTGCATTTACTCCATATCCTTTCATTCACCATTAAGCTGTTTACCTGTATAATTACTTTATTTTCTTATAAGCATGTATTGTTGTATGGTGGTTTAATCTTGTTATCGATTCGCTGTACCTAAACTACCGATTTCGATGACCGATCCCTATCCTATTAAAGACCGCTCCTAACCCAAATAACGTCAAGAATCGAGTCCACTCCTGAGCCAAACATATTAGAAAATGAAGTGTCCGATCCTTAACGTAAACAAACTTTTCGTTGCTGATTTTTCAGTTTCAATCCATTTTTATTCATTGCAATCGTTATGTCGATCAATCCATATCTTCAGGGTATGTGCCTATGTATGATTATGCTTGAAATTAAAAAGGGAAGTACAAAATAACATAGTTTTCATGTCAATCATCGTCCGGTTTCTTTTTTTACATGTTAATGGTAGAATACTTGTTTCCTACAAATGTAGAAAGTGCAAATGGGTAAGTTTGGTGTTATTTGACGTGTACGTGTTGTCTTTAAACTATGCATGTGGTAAAATCTTAAATGGATTATGTGATATTGTTCATATAGAATAGACCTACCTATTTTCTCTGTCGCCTCCGCCATCTTGAAATGACCGATCCTTATCGGGTACACGACAGTGATAGTTCATTCTGTAGAAAGAGTCTAGAGACTACTAGGAGGAACAAAATAACAATGCAAGGAAAAAAATGCATCTGAATAAGTTCACGTACATCTGTAGGTATAAATGTTGTTCACCGTGAAAATATTGTCTCCACAATTGTTTGCTCTTATAATACGATCAGAAGGAATAGCAAAATTACTCAGGAATATAAATACATGTACATTGTTTGTACATCAAAAGCATCTGGACCAGATAACATACCAAACCGAGTTTTTAAACAATGTGCTGAACAACTGGCTCCAACTATAGCACTAATCTTCCAACTATCACTAGACAGCGAAATCTCCCAGACGATTGGAGAAACGCAAACATATCAGCAATATTCAAAAAAGGAGATAAGCATGCAGCAGAAAACTATAGACCAGTTTCATTAACATCTGTACCATGCAAACTACTAGAGCACATCATATGTCACCACCTACTCAAACACCTAGAAAAACACAAAGTCCTAACATCACTAAACCATGGTTTTAGATCTGGATACTCCTGCAAAACGCAGCTAGCAGTCACCATACACAACCTTCTGACATCTTACGACAAGGCAAACAAGTAGACATCGCCATCTTGGACTTCTCAAAAGCCTTTGATACAGTCACGCATGATCGACTTCTGCACAAAATTAGCCAGTACAGCATAAGAGGAAACATCCATAAATGGCTCACATCGTTTTTAACAGAAAGGAAGATGAGAGTACAGGTAGAAGGAGAACACTCAAATCAAACATCAGTTGAGTCAGGAGTCCCACAAGGAACAGTCCTAGGGCCATTACTCTTCCTTTGTCACATCAATGATCTGCCAGATGCAGTCAAATCATCTGTCCGACTTTTTGCGGACGACTGCCTACATTACAGAGAAATCAACAAACACTCAGACCAAAATATTCTGAAAAACGACCTTGTAGCACTAGAAAAGTGGGCCACAAATTGGGGTATGCGTTTCAATGCCAAAAATGCTATGTATTAAGCATAAGAAAGAAATGTGATAATTTCTACAAACTAGACAATCACATATACTGGAACAAGTATCATCAAATCCATATTTGGGCCTCCAAATACAGAAGACTTAAAATGGAAAGAACATATTACCAGCATATCTAAAAAAGCAAGTTCCACTCTTGGCTTCCTGCTGCAAAACTTACAACATTGCCCAAGAGATTGCCGGAAATCAGCATACATAGCATTAGTCAGATCCATCATGGAATAATGGAAGGTCATCTGGAACCCATAAGGCAATAATGAAATCGATAAATTAGAAAACATACAACAACGAGGGGCAAGGTTTATCTGACTTTTATCACCTAAGATTATAAATCGAGAGAAGATGGCTCTATCACCAAAATGTTACAAGAACTGGAATTAACATCACTTCAGTCTAGAAGACAACAACAACGTCTGATATTTTACTACAAGTGGTTGAGGGACAGATACCAGCTATACCAACTGAGGAATATATAACTCCACAAAAACCCAAAAGACAACTCAGAGCTAGACAATATAAAGATCACGAAACGCACAACATCATTGACAACCAAGTAAGAAATAACACAAAGGCAGTGGTCGTACCATCAGCAAAAACAGAACAATACAAAAACTCTCTGTTTGTGAAAACTGCAATAGACTGGAACCACCTAGAGGATAACATTGTGTTAGTTCCGGGGAAGGCTAAAAGTCTGCACTAGCAGCTACGCGACTAAACGGCGCTCTCTCCCATCTCATCAAAGCCCACTGGGGATCCTGAGACGTATTCTTACAGATACAAATACAGAAAGTCCAAGGATGGAATAAAGTGATGGTCATGGAATATTGTCCTCTTCGATTTTCCAATTAATGAAGTATGTACATGTAATAGGAATACACTTTTTCATGGGACACTACTTTGGCTTAAACATCCGTCATGACTGTAGGCATAATAAATAACATTAGAGTGTTAGATGACTACTGCATTGGAAGTGCTCAACATCCTCATAATTATTAATCTGTTGACAAGAAAAATGTTCCGAAAATGGATAAAAACCAAGATATAAACAACACGATCAGCTAGATATTATAAATATGTGTAGTCCCTGTTTCATGACTATTCGGCTCCCAAGGTGGAGGTATACTGTATATCACTATATGATATCTGTTTCCCAGATGACAACAGATCTTTCCCTCTACAACTAAAGTTTGTTTTTCCTCTATCGGATTTAACTTTACTACCGGAGTTGACATGTTCAACACGACTGGTGTCTTATAAGAAGCAGGAATGCTTACTCAACAGTACACCTGATCTCACCCATGTTTTTTTATTGTGTCCGTATTGTTCATCCGTATGTGTGTCTTCATTTTTTTTTTTGTCCCGTACTTAAGTGGTGTCCTTGTTTCTTAGTGTGTCGGATGTTGCCATTGTCCATGGATTGTTCGTTCTTTTGATTGATGGTTCGGTTCTCACTTACCTTATCCATGTCAATTATTCTGTGTACCTTTGTCAAAACTTTTCATCAAGCTTTTCTCTGCAATGGTTGACACTAATGATACAAACTTTATTTTAAACTTACCAGAGTAAAATACTTTCACACAATGTTAATTTTCAAATGTATAAATAACATGGCCCTGACCATCTTGCCAGTAAGTTAATATCTGAAGAACATGATCACTCTCTAAGATCTGCAGTATCAATCTCGGATTATTAAAAAAAAACTCTTCAGTATTCTGGTACTATTTTATCGAACTCATTGCCTATTAATACTAGTATAAGGGATATAATGTATTGATATACAAAAAAAACTAGACATTTTAAAAAAGAAATTGTATCGTTTGACACTTGAATGAACAATCTATGCAGCTTGGTCATGACATGCCCAAAACAGATAATTATGAGTTACATTCTTGTACTTTGTATAAATATTTGAATATGTTTGTTTTACATGTTCTTATTTTGAAGGCCAGGGGGGATAGACATGTTAGAAACAATTGTTAACTGTGCAACCTTCTTGAAATATAGAATATTTATTTATTTAATAACTTGAAATTTCTTAAAAGCCTTCGATAGTCATGCCATATTGTGGGATGCATATATTTTCAAACATGTTGGATTACTAATTCTTGTTAACCAGCTTATACATTTTTTGACACATTTACCTGTAGCTTTGTAGAGTAATTTTTCATCAAGATAGCTTTTCTCCTTAATTGTAAATGATACAAACTTGAAATTTTGTTGCAAGTCATACAGTCATGCCATATTGTGGATCATGCATTTTCAGACATGTCATTTACTACTTCCTGTTTATCAACTTAGACAATCTTTGACACTATTTGCATTATGGTGTAATTTTCAGGGGTTTTTTTTTGCAATGGTATACATGTTGTAAATGATACAATTTTGAAATTTTTGGCAAGCTTTGTATAGCTATTCCATATTGTGGGATGCATTTTCAGACATGTGGGTTACAGGTAATTTATTAGCTCACCTGGCCAAAGGCCATGTGAGCTTTTGTCATCACTTGGCGTCCGTCTTCGTCCGTCCGTAAACTTTTTACATTTTGACTATCTCCTCAGAAATATCTTTGACACTATTTGCATTATGGTGTAATTTTCAGGGTTTTTTTTTTTGCAATGGTATACATGTTGTAAATGATACAATTTTCAAATTTTTGGCAAGCTTTGTATAGCTATTCCATATTGTGGGATGCATTTTCAGACATGTGGGTTACAGGTAATTTATTAGCTCACCTGGCCAAAGGCCATGTGAGCTTTTGCCATCACTTGGCGTCCGTCTTCGTCCGTCCGTAAACTTTTTACATTTTGACTATCTCCTCAGAAACCACTGGACCAATTTGAACCAAACTTTACAGGAATGATGTATGGAAGGTCCTTTACTTAGTTTGTGGAAATTTTCCTGATCCGCCAAAAAACATGGCTGTCAGCACAGAACATAGTTTAACATGGGACCCTATGGGAAAAAGCATATATTTGCTATCTCCTCTAAAGCTACTGAAGCAAATTGAACCAAACTTTACAGGAATGATGTATGGAAGGTAGTTTACTTAGTTTGCCGAAATTTTTTCCATCCGTGAAAAAACATGGTCGCCAGCGCAGAACATAGTTTAACATGGGACCCTATGGTAAAAGCAAATATTTGCTATCTCCTTTGAAGTTACTGAAGAAAATGGAACCAAACTTTACAGTAATGATGTATGGAAGGTCCTTTACTTAGTTTGCCGAAATTTTTCCGATCCGCCAAAAAACATGGCAGCCACCGCAGAACATAGTTTAACATGGGACCCTATGGGAAAAGCATATATTTGCTATCTCCTCTGAAGCTACTGAAGCAAATTGAACCAAACTTTACAGGAATGATGTATTGAAGGTCCTTTACTAAGTTTGCCGAAATTTTTTCGATCCGCGAAAAAAAATGGCCGCCAGCGCAGAACATTAACATGGGACCCTATGGGAAAAGCAAATATTTGCTATCTCCTCTGAAGTTATTGAAGGAAATGGAACCAAACTTTACAGAAATGATGTATGGAAGGTCCTAAACTTAGTTTGTCGAAATTTTTTGGATCCACGAAAAAACATGGTAGTGCAGAACATAGTTTAACATGGAACCTTATTGAAAAAGCAAATATTGACTATCTTCTCTGAAGCTACTGAAGCAAATTGAACCAAACTTTACAGGAATGATTTATGGAAGGTCCTTTACCTAGTTTGCTGATTTTTTTTGATCTGTGAAAAAAATGGCCGCCAGCACAGAACATAGTTTAACATGTGACCCCAAGGGAAAAGCATATATTTTTTATCTCCTCTGAACTTACTGAAGCAAATTGAACCAAACTATACAGGAATGATGTATGGAAGGTCTTCTATGTAGATTGCTGAAAATTTTCTGATTCCCTTAAAAATATGGCTGCCAGCGCAGAACATAGTCTAACATGGGACCCTATGGGAAAAGCATAAATTTGCCATCTCCTCTGACGCTGCTGAAGCAAATTCATCCAATCTTTACAGTATGGATGTATGGAAGTACTTGGATCTGACAAAAAAGATGGCCTCCAGTGCAGAACATAGTTTAACATTGGAGTCAGGAATGAGATAACCATCCTTATAATCATCATCTCTGAAATGTATAGAAGGTCCTTTGCAAAGATTGTTCATTTCAATAGGATCAGACAAAAAAACATGGTTGCTAATGAAGAACATAGCTAAACATTTGCCCCCATCGGTAAGAAAACATCTTTTTTAGTCATGTATGGCGTAGAAGCCAGGTGAGCGATACAGGCTCAGTCTCTGAGCCTCTAGTTATTCTGTTTATTTCTTAAGGATTTTATTGTGTCCATTTTTTGGCCATGATTAATAATTGTTTGCCCCCTCTTGGAGGTTTTTGGTTGGTAGACAGTCGAAGGGCAAACAAGCTTAATGGTTAATGATACAAATGTTTACTTTATGTCTATAGGAGTCTAGGATGATGTTGATTTCGCTGAACCTGATTACTCTTTATTTAGGGGCTGACTCCGACCTGCCGTTGGGTGTGGGGTTTCCTCACCGTTCATTGAAGATCTTACGGCAGCTTTTACATTTGTAGTTGTTATTACTCCCCATTGGGTCGTTGTCTCTTTGACACATTCCCCGTTTCCCTTCTTTTTTCTATTAATTCTATTTTAAGCCTTGTATTGTGTCCACACTGGTACCTGTATTCCACACACACATAGATTTGCTCTTTCAATATTGATTCAGGGTTCAGGATGCATAGTTGTTCCACATTTAGCAAGTGAATTCCACTTAAACCGGTGCTAGGGTCTATCTTGAATTTGCTATGAGGTAGGAGTGTTTGTTCTTTGTTGAAGGCCTCGTGGTGACTTCAAGATGAAGAACAACAATGAAAGCATTATTCCATTTGCTTAATCTTACCATGTATTTATAGGGATTTTGTCCCATATACATTTACTCCATATCCCTTTATTTGTTCAATCAGTCAAGGTACAGAACAGAAAGAGACATACCATAACAAATCACTTGGAAAGACATAGATTTTAATCCTTTAGACATAAAATCACAGACATACTAATAGTACTATCACTGTGATAGACCTAAAATGGCATAAAACAGAGTGGACAGGATTAACTTTTATTACCTATTTTACCTGTAATTTCTTTGAAGTCTACCTGCTTTATTAGACTTTTTACCTGTACAACAGGAAATTTACCTAGAAAACCTGGGTTTTATTGCCTCAATAAAAAAAAATTCAAGCTAAAAATTAATCCCCATCACTTTCCAAGACATTCCCACTATCACAGTGATTAGTTATGGTATGTCTCTTTCTGTACTGTATTCTGGGTACCATTCAGAGGCTGCTATTGTTTATACACCCCAACCCTTAACTTTTTATCTAAGTATTAAAAAAAGACAACACAAATTCAGATGTTCTACACAGTGAATTCATTTTGCCCTGCTTATGAATATTCTATAGTGCACACAGGGTGTTTCGATTACAAAACACCTGGTCTGGTATTATTTCAGTGAAAACACTAATAAATAGGGTGATTATGAATCTTGCTATTCCATCATGTCCATTGTTCTTGTGTGGGCCAACCAAAACCACAAAGTGTTCAAAGTGGGGTGGGGAGGCTAAATATGTTATATTCAAATGTAGCATGAGCTCGGGGACAGCCTACATGAAGTTTAGTAGGTAGAACTGCCTGTACTTTTATCTTGTTGCATATTTCTTTTTTTTTTTTAGATAATATACAATGTAGTAACAAGATTAATTGAAAGTACCATTGTTTGTGGGGATCCAATGTTCATGGATTTTGTGGTTTGCCAAAACCACAACATAAATATCCCAACAAAAAACATTTTTGCGTAGAGTCTTAATGCGTAGAATGTATATATTTTTTTTTGGTGTATATTATGGCCCGAATAATAGTGAAAATTGCACTCACAGAAAATAGATGGCTCAACAAAATTTGCCCGCAAAAACTGGAATTTTAAAGAAACTTATGCACTACATTTGCGGATGCATGCAGCTCATTTAAAAACATTGATGATAATAGGCTTGTCTCTCAAGTCAGTCACATGACATCTCTCGGATGGTTTTATACATTCTCCAGCCACTTCGTGGCTTTCAAAATTAAAAATGGTATTTAATTCCTGAATAATGATAATAATAAAAAAGTTTACATTTTAAATTATGACTATAGACAAATTAAGCAGGATAGGAATATATGTCCATATATCTCGATGGTCATGTTTAGCTATTTGTGTCAGATATTCTGATTTCTCTGCGGATTTATTTATCCTCACAGAACAACGATACTTTAATTTGATTATCTCATTTTATACATCAATATTTGTGTAAATTTAATTAGTGATAAATTGTTATGTTAAACTAACCTGTATGGGTGCATGATTGGTTTGATTAAATAAAATATATCTATCGTTTTTTCTATTTCTTAACCTTGCTATATTAAGGCATTGAAAAATTCAGAGGAATTCAGTTTTCTGCCACCTTATTTATTCACCATCATATCTCAAAAATAAGATCAACAATCTATCAATATTTTTGCTAAAATTACTTTTGTACAGTTTTCTATGCAAAATTGCATGCATCAAAAATCATTTTTATTTTCAAATTGCGAGCAAACTATCCATAAGATCTACTATAGTACCTTACAGGCATTTGTTTCTATTACTGAAACATCTGATAATTGATAAAATTTGACTATCAAGTAAACATTGTAAAGTCATTTACATTATCATAAATGAAAGAATACACAAATGTTGGTAGATACAATAAGTTCTTACTACAAGCCTTGTTATTGTATCTTTGTTTTGAATATTATACATGTAATTCATAAAAATTGAGACAGATGGCACTTTATTGTCTAAAATGACATGTGGAACATTGATTTTACTCCTACTTTTATACAAGGCTATATAGCTGTTCATCATATCTTTTACTTTTACATGTACATTTTGTTTCAAGGTACATGTAGATTGGTTGTTCAGGCTTTATATGAAATTTCTTCCATTAACAATGTAAGTTATATGTCATCAGTTAATTATGTTTATTGTTATAATTATATGAATCTGACAGAGAAATTTATGCCATACCCAGTACATAAATCTAGAAGAAGTATTGCCCTTGTGTGTCAGTGTTTTAATTATTGATAAACAACAATTCAAATAATTATTTATTTTATTTTTTAAACAAAAGATATTTTTTTAATTCAAATACACCGGCCTGCCCTTATACATATCCAGATAATTTTTTAAAATGTAACAGTATCAATATCAGTTATGTCTGCATGCGCAGGAGTGCAGACTTTGACAATTTTTTTTCTTTGTTAATTACACCTTACATGTAAGCAAGCTGCATTCTGATTGGTTAATAGCCATTGTATTTTTAAGCAAATTTTAGCCCTTCACCATGGTATTTATCCCGGAGTCATCTGTGTGCTTTAATCATGTTAATGATAGAGACATTCGGTGTAATTAAACAGATATAATGTCAGGGTATTTGCCAAAAATACAAGTCTTGGGTCTAAATTACCCTTGCCTTTCAGACTCGGGAAATTTTACTGCCCCGCCACTTGTATTTTTGGCAAATACCCCTCCTTATCATGATATATCTGTTCAATATCCCTTAACTAAATTGTGGAGTTAATTAGTTTCCTTATTTCCATATACATGTATTGGTACTTTCCACTCTATCACCTGTAGTTATAAAGCATATTTATATTGTAGATATCAGAACTATGAAATAAATAGAATTTTCCATATTTTTCACTTATTATCTATCGACCCTTATGGGAGACTCAGGATAATACAATGTAGCTGGGCCAATATGGAAGTGCCGGTATAGGCATGATAGATATTCTGTATAAACATGATATACTTATTCCATCTTACTGATGCACTGATTTTCATTAAATATGTTTTTCAGGATCAAGATGTGACAAGGAGAATACATTGGAATTTATTCTGGTTGAAAAGAGAAAAGAAGTGCATATGTCTTATGTGTTCAGGCCTCTGTTATAGGTATGCCACATACTACAGATATAGACCCAATATACCAAAACATTAATAATCAAACAAAAAATTCAAGGCATAAAGTATGTCTGCACAGCACAGCAAATAATGGGAACAACATGGTGCTTGGATAGTCAGACTTATAACATGGTTAAGTAAATATGTTTTAGTTCCCAAGCAAGCATTAGCCTTTGCCATATCTTGGCATTTATTGTTTCATTCATCTATCTCCTGTATTATCATATATTTGGTCTTGATGTTCTTTCAATGATCTTGTATAAAATTATGTTGTTGAGGTCTATATACAAGATGGCAGTTTGTTTAGTTTTGTATGTTGCAGGCATATTATTGAAATTCTACCACTGAAGTTTCTTTGAGATAAGGGGATCTCGTTTATACATTTGATACCTTTGGCGTTAACTTTTATTAAATCTACAAAGGTATGGGTACATAAAAATAATAACAAAGCTCTACACCCTCCACACTGTATCAGATCAAATTGTGAATCGGTACAATGAGTTTTGTAACTTCTGTCATGATAAATTGCCAATGTGGAAAACTGAAATGAAAAGGAAAGGCTATAGAGTTGATATGCAAATAAGACAATTGGTCAATGTAGATGATGTAATACAAAACATACAATTATATTTTACTACAATGACTTTAACAGGGGAAAAGTACCACTTAGCTTGCTTCTGTTTTATACAAATGTATGCATCATAGGTGATAAAAATATAGTCTTTAAGTATTCAAGTTTATAATCACTGATAATGATAAATAAAGATAGAGCTCAAGTTAAATAGTAAATCTTCAATTTTAGTATGAGTTTGCAATATTTGGCTGGTGGGGCATTCCTATATAATTGTAAGGATAGATATAGATTTTTTTCTCCTGTAAGCTTTTTATGGTATTGGAGTAGGTTAGCCTGGCAGAATTTGTCATAATGTGTTGATTACCTCTAATTACAACACACTTGTTTTTGCAATAAATGATAATTTATCATCCATGTTGTATAGATACATTAACAATGAAAGGAATATGGAGTAAATGCACATGAGACAAAGTCTCTACAAACACATGATGAAACCAAGCAATGGAACAAAGCTTTTATTGTTATTCTTCATCTTGAAGTCAGCATGTATAACATGTATAGTTCATATAGTCATATGTTTAGTATCTTTGAAGACATTTATTTTTGTTTCAGGTCTTACACACATTAAGATAGCATGCAGTTCTCAAGAGTACAGTTTGTAGGCCTATGCTTTGCCTTCGCCAGTTTCCTGTTGATTATACACCATGTTTTTGAACAATCATCGATAAATGCAAAGCATTTAAAAGAAATCCAAACAAAAGCTACATTACAAGACAACACAGTTAGCCATACTGGGAAGAAACACAACAAATCTACAGCAAAATCTACAGCACAACACGAAAAAAATGACAGCAAGCCGTCTAAAGAACTACAGGCAGACATTGTAAAAATCCTTGATATCGTCAACAAAATGAAGAACAAGAAGCCATTATTGGTTACCCTAATCAACAATGCTTATCTCCCCTTTACACATAGCTGGCTTTGTAATACTAAAGATATGAATGTCCATAAACAGGTAGGTGTTGTAGAGAGGCAGTGTGGGAAGGGGGGGTTGACATGTCTAACTTCCTCTCTGTTATCTGAGTAGGGGAGGGGTTTTGACTTGTCTGACTTCTTGCCTATTAGCAATTGGGGGTGTTGACCTGTCTAACTAATTGTTGTCTATTAGCAAATGGAGAGGGGTTTGACCTGTATAACTACTTGTGTGCTAGTAATCTGGGAGGGGTTTTGACCCATCTGCCTACTTGTGTGTTAGCAATATGGGAGGGGTTTTGACCCATCTGACTACTTGCCTATTAGCAGTAGGGGTGTTGCGACTTGTCTGACTACTTGTCTGCTAGCAATAGGGGAAGATTTTTGGTTTGCCTGGTTGCTTGTATTTAATTGATTGATTGTTTGATATGGGGTTTAACGTCACTTTCAGCAGTATTTCAGCTATCTCATGACGGTCAGTTATAGTGGTGGAGTAAGCCGGCGTGCCCAGAGAGAACCACCAACCTTGGGCAGGTAACTGACATACCTTATCACTTACGATTGTAAGTCGAGTGCGCCTTTTTTGTAATGTACAGAGTGGGGCGCAAACTCACAGCACAGTGGTGATAGACTACAGTGGTTGTATAGGTAGTAGAACTACTTAACCACTCGGCCAACCAGGACCCTGTATTTAATTGAGAATTTTGTTTTCTTAGTACCTTACATAAGGTCAAGCTATGAAAAAGTTGTTTAAAAAACTTCATATGTATTTATTTCCAAATAAAATACATTCATTTGATAATATAACTATGATAATTATATTTCAATTGAAAAAATCTTAGGGCACAGAGTGTCTACAAATGTATACAGCGAAATGTTTTCAATATGGGGGTAGGAACTTCATCCTGTGTAAATGTTCACTTCCCTTCATATATTTATTTAATTTTTCCTTATGGTTGAACATCTGTTGACCTCAAATTTTATTAAGAAATTTCATGTCTTTTTACACAGAAAAATGTCTTTAAGAAACAGTGAGAAAACATTAAGGAAACTCTTTAATTGAAATTGAACTTGAAAAAGAAACAACATATTCAGCTGAAAACATTGATAAAGGTTATAAAACTTATTACTAAGAAATTTTATGTTTGGAAATGGCAGAGAAAGGCTCTCTCTTACTCAAACATTTTTCTATATATAGAAAGAAAACTTCCTTTCCACAAGCTACTAAATCCATTAATGAAAAGGAGGAAATATATTTGCCTTATTCAGTGGTTCAATACCTAGAAATCAAAATATTTTGACACATATTTGAATATTTTGACACATATATTTGAATGCAAATTCTCTTGCCTCACTCCATCCTTTGTGAATACTATTTTCTGTTTCCAAGAAAATATTGGTGTCTTAAGCCCCATTTACATGCAAAATTTTACACACATAAGGTATGCAAATTTGCATTTGTGTGCAATTACTGCATGTAAACGCAACTGCATACGTGTGTAAACTTAACAAAGGGTGTAAATTTGCATGAGGTCAGGGGCAAGTGTAAATATATATTTGCACATGTGTAAATTTACACTGTGTGCATTTTGAAAATGTAAATGCAAATTAAAAAATGCACACTGTGCAAAAATGCTGTTTCCATCTATGAAATGGAATAAAAGGGTCTTGTAACTTGATTTTAATCATGAAATTGTTGCACATTGATTCATTTTTGGCTTATTAAAGGGGAAGTTAGACTCTGATTGAAAAAATAAAAAAAGTATGATACAATTTTATGTTTTTCTATCATTCTATAAATTTCCAGATCTAACGAAAACTTTTTACTTTTTACATGTTTTTCGGCCCTTTTCACTTCTTTTAAGAAGCTTTTAGAATTAAAATACACACCTTAGATTAAATACATGTAAATGCATAGCAAAAATACTTTTACATACTGGTGTAGTTTTACACACATGTAAATGGGACTTAAATTAGATTTTACACAATTTAGCAGCTATACAGATGCAACAAGAAAAATCAGAAACAACAAACTTCTAGCATAAACCATCTGTGGAAGGCAAGAATATTGAAATTTTTCAGTATAACTGAATTTCAATATTTTGAATATCTCCAAAAAAATGATAACATGTACTGTTTGAGTTCATTATGCTACAGATATTAAATTCCGACACTTTACCATCTTATGTTAAATTTGCCTACAGTTTATGCAACCATCAAACTATTAAGTGTATAAGATAATATAGCTATGATGGAAATTTGCGTGGAACAGACAGTGACAAATGGGGGTAGATTAGAGGTCAAAAATCATGTTAGAAAATTTCTAGATCCCTACTGTTAGGTTGAGCTCTTACACCCTCTCTCCTTATAAAATGCAACATACTGACATAAACTGTATATCTCTTACATAATTTTTCAATTTCAATAGATTTTCAAAGAACGTAAGTAGATATATTACAATTGGGCAATATTTGAAATGGAATATTCAGTTTTGAATCTATGCTAGTATGCTTTGTATTATTGCTTCCAGCTATATGATATTTGGAAAAGTTGATATAAGCAGATGTATGCATTTCTTAATGCATGAAACAATTGGTAGGTGATTGGATTCTGAAATGAGCTTATATGACATTGGATTCTAATATGTTTAGTATATGTGTTGGTTATCAATGCAATTATAAACAAGCATTTGGCGAGTTAACTTTATTTTAAATTACATAAAAAGAGATGATATTCAGTGCTTTACAATTTGTTCAAGTTGTTAAAACCTTTTTCTTTGATGATCTTTACAAAAATTTCAGTGAATTTTCAGTGCTGTTGTTCTGTGATTGTTTGCTTGTGACTTGGCCTTTTTGTTTTGAGCAGCAAGATCGTTACTATGTGATGGTAATCACAGCCAATTTGTCTCACTGTGGGCAAATAAAAATGCTGGAAAAGTCATAACACATCATGCACAATGTGCTGTAACAATACACTGGAAATCCTGTAAAAGGGATATTACTAATTCATATCTAAGTCCAGTTTCAAAGTCTCTTTTTGTACCTAATATAACTAATCAAGCAAAGAATAAAAAAATGACTACTCCACATTTCTGATATTTGTGTGAATCAACTTTTTCCAAATGTAATAAACATGTGAGCCAGAAGTTTATTAGTTTTAAGAAGATAGAAATTCGTCACTCAGTACTCAACACTAAATATCAAGTTAACCAGAGGTTTATTTCTATATTATGAGACATCTTTCCAGTCTAGCATGAAACCTCTAACATTTAAACCAATTAATAAAAAAAATCAATTTACCATTTAAAAGACATTAAAAATACAGTGACATTGAAAGTCCATCACTGTCCAGTAGTTAAATTTATTTAAGACATAAAGATTTGAGCTGCAACTTTATTATACCCCCTGCTTTAGATAGTGATCATGGTGTCCGTTCGTCCATCCATCAGTCCGTTCTTTCGTTTGTTCGTTATTCCGTCCGCCATAGCATTACATACTTTGTGGCCACAACTCCTCTTAGACCACTTGGTGAAATTCAATGAAACTTTCACAGAATGTTCAGTACATATTGCCATTGTGCACCAGCTATTTAAAAATTTGATTTGACTTGATTTTTTGTGAATTTTTACATCTTGAATCAAATGGGGGAGTGGGGATATATTTCTGTGGGCTTTGCTCAGAATTTTTCTAGTTTCTCATTATTTCTCATGACAGTGCNCTGCACTTTCGCATTTGCAACACTGCGTCTTTAATGATATTAAAACAAGCTTGCTGGTTAATTTTTGGAAGGTTGGCGATATTTAGGCCCTTTTGAAAAGAACTGTCGAACTTCTTTATCTTCAATAATGTTTACGTTTCCTGTTAATACATTTCCGCAAGGGTCATAGTGGTATGATGACAAGGAAGAGTTTCAGCTGCTAGGGGTAGTTCTTCTCAAAATCAGCATCAGAGGTAA
The DNA here is from genome assembly GCA_002080025.1 of Modiolus philippinarum. NCBI lineage: Eukaryota > Metazoa > Mollusca > Bivalvia > Mytilida > Modiolidae > Modiolus > Modiolus philippinarum. The sequence continues at coordinate 3,547 of MJUU01036992.1, read as the reverse complement.
AAGAAGAGTAATTGAAAAAAATACTTCTAGTAGGTTGTTTCTAAGAAAAGGAAATGATAGGCATATACTGGTTATCAAAATATACGGGTATAAGTTGTTGAATATCTGGGTCCAGAAAAATGCTTGCAATATCAATCAAATCAATTCCTTTATTAATATATTTGATTTTCAAAAATTGTTTAATGTTCATGGGGTTTGTTAGATTCTCGGAAAAAA
>MJUU01036990.1:48516-60010 GCA_002080025.1 Modiolus philippinarum | reverse complement strand
TTTTTAATGAATATCCTGATGATTTATTAAGAAATAACCCTAAAACTTTTCGCGCCTCGCTCCGCTCCGCGAAATCTCCTTTCAGGTCCAATTGGAACCACCCTTTTCTACTTGCCTGGATCCGCCCCTACTGTCACAACTTGGTCTGTCTGGATTTTTAACTGGGCCGATGCCACCGCTGGTGGACTGATAGTCCCTGATGGTATTCACCAACCCAGTAGCCAGTACTTCGGTGCTGGCCCGAAAACCGATATTGCTTGGAATCTTTCAATATCTAAATTTGAGGTGCATCTCCTTCTTGCATAGCTCTATCCTTTACTTGTTTTGAATTTCCTTTTTAGATCGTATTGGTAATTTATTTTCATTCAGGTTTTACACATTTCGATTTATGTGTTTCCAAATGTTTTGATTTGATATGCACTAAAATGACATAAGTTGTCGAAATGCATGCAAAAACTAAATTCGCAGTAACTTCGGTACTTTGTTATTGATCTAATGATTTTAAGAGTTCAATATAGAAGCTAGAGGAAAGCTATCAACATGGCAGCAAATCGGGTTTTCTTTTACATGAACAGTATATCTTACACATTGGTAAACCTTGAATATTTCTTTATATGTACATATTTTTAATTTTAATTTTATGTTTAACCTTCCACAGAAGTGACGTATTTCTGAAAGTTCGGCAAATGGTATTTTATAAACAAAAAAAGAGAAGAAAAGTACTGTACACATCTATGATACAGATATAATTGATCAGCATTATAAAATTTCTTGTCTATAACACTGTAGGAAATTTGCTCAAGACAAATGTGGTGTCCCATTAGTAAATATTTGACCTAAAATGACTATGTTCAGCAACTGATATTTTTGGCATAATTATCAAATATCAAAATCAATGTACAATGCACACTTTTGATATAAGTAAAACTGGTCTGGAAAAATAACACTTCCTGTCTTTCATACTGTTGGAGATTTGCTCCTGACAAATGGGGTACTGATTGCAGATATTTGACGCAAAAATTACAAAGTTCAACAACTGATATTTTAGACAGGAATGATCAAAAATCAAAATCAAAATACCATGCACACCTTTGAATTGTAAACAAGTGATCTCCAAGATACAAACCTCTCCGTCTTTAATACTGTAGGAGATTTGCATCGGACAAATTTGGTATCCTAGTGGTAAACATTTGACATAAATACATGTATGACCAATTTCAACAACTAATATGTTAGGCATTAATTATCAAAAATCAAAATTAAAGAACAATGCATACGTTTTATACAAGTAAAATAAATTTGCAAAATTAAAAACTTCTTTTTTTACTACTCTATGAGATATGGTCCGGACAAATTGGGTACCCCGTTGACAGAAATTTGACATAAATATGACCAATTTCAGTAACTAAGATTTTGGGCATAAATTATGAAAAATCAAAATCAAAGTACAATGCACACCATGATCTACAAAACAAAAACTTCCTGTGAGTCTTAAATGCTGTAGGACAAATGACGTACCCTATTGGTAAATTTTGGACGTAAAAATGTAAGTTCAACAACTGATATTTTGGGTATAAATTATCAAAAATTACAATCAAAGTACCATGCGCAATTTTGATATATGTACATTGATCTACAAAATAAAATCTTGCTGTGTCTAATATTGTAGGAGATTTGCTCCGGACAAATGATGTACCCATTTGACAGCCACCCGGCCGCCGCCACCGCTCGCCCTTTTCTCAATTTTTATAGCCGGTTTTTTCCGATGAAAAAAAAACGGTTAACGATTGTCTTTTGTATAAAATCGATGCAAACTGTTAGATTATATGTTAATATAAAAATAATCTTCAAATCCTTCCAAATGCCAATTAGGATTATTAACTTCAATTATTATTAACAACAGTTGCTGGAAAATTGATTGGTCATACTTAGACAAACTGTTACCTTGTTTTCTTATAAAAAGCAAATGCTTTTGTTATTATCATGCGGTGTTAATGAATCCAATTTATTCGAATTCATTTACCATTTGATATTGATATCGATGAAAAATATAAAAACGGGTATTATTATTATTATTATTAGAGAGACAGAGAGAGAGAGAGATGAATTTTCCTTGCAATCGGGTGCTATTTTACAGATTTTTGGTTAGGAAACTGCATTTTTAAAATTTTTTGTGGTATTGTTTGTCTTGCTTATAGCAATCTCCTCCGTTTTCAAACCATTTTTTAAAGTAAAGAGTCCTTCATTCTTTTATTTCTAAAAGGTTTGTAGCTTTGTAGCCTCACACTTTATGTTCTCTAGTATCGGTAAGTGCTTTTCGTAATTCGTATTTGTATAAAGCTGTATAAGATGCACAAAACACCAATTTTTTTAAGAACATAACATTTCAAAGTCTTTGAGCAATCTTTTGCTTTATTCATCCTTTCATATTGGTTATTTGTTCTCTATCAGTTTTTGAACATCTTTGAGTTAATGGTCTTGCAAAATTTTAGATTTTTATCTGCACTGAAGAGACATAAGTTGTCGAAATGCGCATATGCAGAAAATAAATTCACAGTAACTTCGGTGTTTAGATTTAAATGGATGAAAATAGTTGAATTTTCGAAAGATAGACGGTGATTTACCAGGGCGCCAATCTCACATTTAGCAATGAGTTCTGCTCAAACCGTTGCTAGGAGCCGTCTCCAACATATTATGAGATACACTATCATACTTTCAAATTTTGGCATATTATTATTTTCTAATTCCAAATGTTAATCTGACCATTCTGTTGTTAGTATCCACATCTCTTGATTTATTATAATAAGTTTTGTTGCAATTGACTCGACGGGTGCCAGTTTGGTTATTTGTATGTTGCAATTGTCATTTATGAATCTTACTGTTGGGAAATGGATGACAGGAGTTCTACACTTTGCCGGTTAATTATGTTTGACGACAACTCTGCATCCATGAACAAAAGAGAAGAACACGGATGTAACGTTGCTTGACATTTAGCAATGAGTTCTGCTCAAACCGTTGCTAGGAGCCGTCTCCAACATATTATGAGATATGAACAAAGCTCATTGTTGAAAGCCTCATCGTTATTTCAAGATGAAGAACAACAAAAGCCTTGGTTTAATCATGTATGTGTAGAGATTATGTCTCATGTGCATTTACTCAATATCCTTTCATTGTTAATGATTTATAGATGGTTGAATACATTTCCATTTTATCACCAATGGCTAATATTTATGCTGTGGCACTGCCAAGGTAAATATAGACATGTAAACCGTGACAGATCAGAAATATTGCTGCTTCTGATTCTCAACTTGATTTCTATTACCAAACCCCTTTTTGTTCTAAGCTTGGTTGAATATGTTTTTTTTTCTTGCTTCACAGTTTATCTACTACAAAGAATTGAGAAGGGTCCTATCAGTAGATGTTCACAGAAACCCAATCAACAATACCCGGGAGAAATAATAGACAAACGATCAAAACTATTTCCGATCATGAAGGGCAAAACTAGATGGTGACAAGACAACTTTGAAAAGTGGTTAGTTTATTATTGAAGTGAAACTGGACAAATATAAGAAAACAAAACATATATAGAAGCAATAACTGGAATACCACCCACAGAGACCATGGAAGAGTCGTCTCCGATCCAGCCAGTGAAGAAGTTAGTGGTAAATATCTAGCAATGGAAGATAGGACTGCCGAGAAGACCGCGGTAACGTCGCGTATTATTGTATCTAAGGCGAACGTCACATCCGCGGCGTCGCCTAGTTTTCTATTGGAAACAATATGTCGAAGTACGTCGAAACAATATGACTTTTGTAGTGTTTAGATATAACGTTCCCCACATATGGTGCCGAGATTTTAAGTGAAAATGGATTTACGCCAGCTAAAATAAAAAAGGACGGGAAATCGGAGTGCATTTACAAGACTTTTACGCAAATTTCAAAAGGCAAAGGAAAATTCAATGGGTAATTTTGATCAAGAGGAACTTGTGTCAACATTCGAGAACTTATTGCAGAAACAAAAACTTTTGAACGATTTAAATGAGGAAATAGTGAATTTAACAGAAGTGGAGGATATGGAAAACGAATTCGTGGACACAGATGAGTATAGTACTAATTTAGATACAAATATTGGACACTTCCGTAAATTTATTGACAAAACAGAGACACAAAGTGCTAATGAACAATCAAATTCATCTTATCAAGTTTTGAACATTGAAAGTCCGCCATTTGTACCTGCAAATAACCGTGAATTTCAGAACATAAACTACGTGAACACAACAGTACCATAGACAAGCTATATGCTACACGTTACAATGTTCCGTTATCAACTGCTAGTAATCACCGCTTACCAAAACTGACACTTCCTACATTCAGGGGAAATATACTAGAATGGCAGAGTTTCTGGGATTCTTTCGAGTCAGCCGTACATGATAATCCAACATTAACAAACGTACAGAAATGCACAATTAAATGACGACACATCACGAACGATTGCCGGATTCGCAGTTACTAACGCAAATTATACAGAGGCTATTAAGGTGAGACGTTACTAAATGAACGTCACGGTAAAAGTTACCTCCCTCCGATTGCGTTCGAACACTGTAGACGTAAAAAAGGTTATAGCAAGATCAACATTTCATTCAACCGAAAGGAAATAATGGCTAATCCTGAGATAATAGAAAATTATGTCAAAATTTAAAATTCGCGTTTGCAATGGCTTTTAATGTTGGTTATTGTTAAAATAAAAGTAATATTTACAGCTATGGAAAAGGTCAGTTGGCACCTGAAACTTTTATTTGTACGTGTTAGCAAAAACGATTACTATTTCAGAAATTAATTAGAAATCATTTCTGCTCCATTTTCGTTTCTTTACAATTTTCTTTCACAATTTTTTAACATTACAGTATTTTTTCGCGGTTTTGTTTTGATGTGTTTTGATAAAAATAATAAAGAAAAACTTTGCTGCAGATGGAACATTGCAATATTAAAACGGAACTCATCCTGATTTTTTTTTCATTTTTAGTCGGAATATCCACCAATCCACGACATGCTTTCTGAAAAATCGCGAGAAGTTCGGAAATTTTATATTTTGAAAGCGTTTAACAAGGGGTCGGGTGTTAGATTTTGGGATGAGCTGGGAGCCTGGTTTTCACCCGAGGCAGATTTTTATTATCATTTTTCCGATAAGCACTGTTATTGAGCCAAGCTTACTTTTTCTTATTGACGTTGTGCATTATTGAATTTTTTAACGCAGAACTGAAGGGCAGATTTTTTTTCTGCAGACGGAACATTGCAATATTTTTTTTTCAATTCCAGCCCCCTTTTAACGTCATGTCTGTAAATGAATTCGTATAAGTGTTAGTCGTTGTATTTTTATATATTAATCCACAAAAAAATGTTTAATCATAATATTTTTATTTTCTTTTCATGAATTCGAATACATCGTAAGTCTGTTTATATCTTACTGACATATAGATAAAAAACGAAAACAACTGGGATGCAGTTTTATTGTGTACTTTGTATGTAGAAAGGAATCTTATCCACTAATATTGTCATTTACGAAATTTCTATATCCAAAGAACGGCGAATTTCGATTGATGCCAATCTTCTATTGCAGCTGTGTTTTCTTGAAAGTGTGAGTTTGCAGTAGCAAGCATAAGCGAGATCGTGGGTAAAGTACAGATCGTGCCTGCATGTTAAATTTGTGTTTAGTGCTTTTTCCGAAGAATGCATGGTATCCGCCATTATATCAGGACAAAAAGTGGTGATTTTTCGACCTGGAATCATAATAATATGGGACTGACTGGGGCGACATGTCTGTCTTTGCATGAACTACGAAAGCGTATTGATGCCACATAAAGACAAAAAATATCTCGTAACTTATGAGATAATTATCTGAAGATTATGACTTATTATCTCATTAAGAAATAATATCTCATAATTATGAAATAATATCTTATAGTTATGAGATAATTATCTCATAATTATGAGATATTTTCTCATAATTACGTCATGAGGCATCAATACGCTTCCGTAATGTGCTAGCACAAATAAGGTCTGTTCCGCGTAATTGTATGATATAGTACAAAGCAGAACCCCATAAATATCAAACCCATACTTTTATTCTTCCCATTATAAAGCAGAAATATTAGTCACTTGGTGTAATACAACAAATCTTCCATCACAGAAAAAATAACGAATTATTCACCAGCGGATCAAGTCATAAAAAAACGAAGGTTGCAATATATTGTTTTTTTTAATATTTTTGTCTAAATTCTGCGCGAAATGTAAAAAGTTGAAAGGAAAAGGTAAAGGAGTCATATTCCTGGAATCCTAATTCCGGATACGCAAATGAAATTATTTATCAACAGTTACTGTTTAGAAAGCAATTCATGTCGTCAAATACAAGAGACCGATATTTTGACTCCCCTTTTTTGCTTGTATAAATAAGAAAAGTATCCCAATATATATATATATGTATTTAAAACAAAAAATAATAAATAGATAAAAAATAAATAAATAAAATCGACAGGTGCTTATCTATCTGACAAGAAAAAGAGAGAGATAAACAAATAAATGAATTCATTAAATAATAATAATAATTTTATTTAGATGCTACCCCTTTACATCGGGGGCAATCAACAGCGGGGTACTGCAGACTGCGTCTACATAATAAATATATATACATTTACACAATTTACAATCAATAGTTTTAAAAGTTCTAAAACTATAATAAAACAATATGTACATTGTATCAGCAAGGATGTTAAAATTTTGTATCACAATTTGAGCTGTTACTAAAATAGAGTCACTGTCTTAAAACAGTCCATTTGGACTTAAAAAGTTAAAAAAAAAAAAAAAAAAAAAAAAAAAAAAAAAAAAAAAAAAAAAAAACAATATCCATTTCTTATATTAATAATCACAGCGATAAAAATGAATAATAAACACTACAGCAATAAAATAGTTATGTAATCAGTTCCTGACATACAACATTCATACCTAAAATTTGAGATCTCTTTTCAAGCATGCTACATAAAAATATTTTACTCTGTATATCAATCTTATTCCCGAGATCAGGATCAAATAAATAAAACATATCACCAATCAAGATTTGGAACTTTTCAACAGGCGACAGCTCTGAGAATACGACGTCCAGACAAAAAGACAATTAAAGACAATTAGTAATTTTATCGGGAATTCCAACAAATTAAGGATATTTGCGCAATTCAGTGTTTGCCCTTTTTCTGGAAGAAGAATTATTTTTAAAAAAATCTTCTATTGTCATTTTCAGTAAAAGTATCTTGTCAAAAGTAATAACCTCTATTCCTGGATTTTACGTGGAATATTATCGTCATTTGCCTCCAATATACAAAATGATCGGATGTGAAATCTATTCGAAAACGTTTCGTTATGCATTGTAACCTTACGTTTGCATTTTAACACGTCTTGCAAAAGTTTGCGCTTACATAGAGAAAAAAGATGCTCCACGACATAGTGTTTTCTATACATCAATGGATTTGCATTTTCGTCCCCTTCTTCATGTTAGTTTTTGGACAGAATGTTATCGCTGCATTTGTAGATATATCGAAAAACGTAACAATTGCTATTTTTACGTTATGTCTTTGTAAAAGTGTACCCAAAAGATCGCGTTTTCAATGTCACCTATCTTTCTTAAGTGATCCATGACCCTTATTAAAAAGTTGATATTCCGATGTAAGTCATTAAGATCTACTTGTGTGCAAATTTTCACGAGAAAGTAAGACATGACCATTTAGTAACGTCTCACCTTAACGTATTGAAGGAGAGGTTTGGGCAAACACACAGAATTATTGAAGCACACATGCAAGCATTACTTGAGGTAACACCGCCTCGAAATAATCTAGCTGCTTTGAGAAATTTTTATGACAGGGTCGAGGCTTTAGTACGAGGTTTGGAATCACTTGGACAGACCCAAGATTCGTTTGGGACATTATTAGTACCTATCATTATTAACAAATTACCCACAGACGTACGAAGAAATCTTGCCCGGGAGTATGGACCAGGTAATTGGATTTTGAGTGACCTTCGAAAAAGGTATACTGAATGAAATACAAATTCTGGAAGCAGGACCAGACACGACGTCGCTAGACGACACTATATTTACTGCCACATTTTTTGCCGGCGCTAAATCACCAAGAAAACGACATGTTGTAAAAACTACACAAATGGAATCAGCAGCATAATATAACAACTAAACCATGTGTTTACTGCAAAGACATACACTCGCCAACAAACTGTACAAAAGTTGTCGACGGAAAAACATGTTTATCTATTGTCAAGAGAAACAACTTATGTTTTAATTGTCTCGGGACACATCATTCGTGTGATTGTAAATCAAAAAGCTTATGTCATAATTGCAACAAAAGACATCATACAAGTTTATGTAATGGATTCCCAAACTACAAAACTACCTACAACCAACATAGCACATCTGGGAATACAGATATTGGTCAGAATTCGTCACACAAACCAACATCTGTTTATTTAGTTAACAATACGCACGATAACGAGAATATGAACACCACAATTTTGCACTCGTCAGCAGAGTCTCGCTCAAATGTAATGCTGAAGACGGCCGTGGCACCCGTATGAGTTATGCACAAATACAAATATATTATTTGATGAAGGAGCGTAAAGATCGTTTATAACCGAGAATTTAGCACAGAAACTAAACCTAAGGAAGGAGGGAACATATTGTAACGACCTTCGTCGCTACGAACAGGGTGAACCAAAGTTTTGACAAGATAACCTTTACGACAGATACCAGTGACGGCTAGTGCTCATATATTGTGGCGATATTTAACCAAACCGTTATATAAATATATGATTTATTAAGGTTTAATATCATGACAGCTTCATGTTATGTTACAAACATCAGTAATTAGAAATAACATATGATGATAATTGGTTAAATGTTGCTACTTTATAACGCAAATAATGAAGTTTTTATTTATGTCCTTGAATGTGTTTTATTTTCTGAGCCAGATAATATAGCTGAAATATCTATCGCAGGATCAAGCTTAGCTTATAATTTTGAAGTTTCGGTACTAATTAACTGACCGAAATATTTCTTGTATTTTTTATGTTGTATTGTTGACACTAAATAGCTTAGAAAACTATAAACATAAAATATAGTAACCTTTTATATTTGGTCTTCCAAGGGAGAGAACCCGTATTTTATTATAAATGCCTTTATGTTAGGACACTAAGGTTTTTTTTTATAGTTTTTGCAGAGTACTATGTACTCTGGGAGCCGAAACACGACTGAAGAACATTGGAAAATCAGCCGTATTTATACCTACTGAACGATTGTGATGTCATGTATATTTTACGACATCTATACTTATTTACGGCAGTGTCAACAATATGAACGTCAAGCGGATTTGTGTTTCTGACTCAGTTAAAAAATGGAAATAATTCTGGAACAGAAGGACATATCTCACTGAAATTTAGAATAGTTAAAATTCCACAATGAAGAAATTGTCTGATTAATTCTTATGTAAAACAATTAACTTAAACATGTAGTTTAGGTAAGAAATGTAGCGACACAGTTTTCATTTGCCATTTGAAAATTGACGTTTTCTATAAAAATACTACTATACAGTTAAAGAAAAAGAAACAAATGTCCTAAATCTTTTGTAATCAGAGTGATTATAACAATCTACAAGTTGTTTGAAGTGTTTAGTTCAAAATTTATGATTTTAGCGTGACGATTATCATTTCATGAAAACACACTTGATATTAGACATGATAAAACTGTGAGTACAAATCCGGGTTTGATATACATGTACCAGTTTATAACGTCAATACTTTTATAATATAAAGCTGAAATTAAACATGCAAACATTATATAAATATAAGTCAAGGACGATCAGTTGACGAAAGGTGGGACAAACAGTCATTTTTATTTTAAAAAATGCTGCAATGCCCCCATCTTAAAAAGACTGTACGTCTCGGATAGGCAATAATTTCATTTACACAATATCTAATAAACTATGTACATATATTAACAATAGAACTATTCTTAATTAAATAATGTATGAACAATCTGTCCAATCATTTTCCACTACTACACGAATGGTTTCACAACCTTCATCCTCACTATTACCGTCGGCCTCCTCCTCTTCCTCGTCATCACAAGAATCATCAATGTCTATTACTAGTCTTTTTTTCTCATCCTCTTGTATCGACACATCCTGATCATCCTGATCGTCCTCCTCATCATCGCTTATAATAATAACTTCAGTATTATTTATTTCACTGTTCACTATTTCTCGTTTCACTAAAACGAGATTGCCATTGCAATTGTCAATTCCTTCTGGATCGCGAGAGTCAGTTTCCTCATACAGTTCACAGGTGTCTGTGGCCTTCTCGGCGCAAGGCCAGCATAAGTAACTCTCACCCACATTTGTTTCTTTATCTATTGTTTCTATTCTTTCTGTTTGTTGTCCTGTAGTTTCTTTATGTACGAATGATGGGTCAGCAACCCATGTGGCAGATAAAATGTACATTGTCCCATCGGGTAATATCACCTTTTCCTCTTTACGAACACTACCATACCCACAGGGTATAACAGATCCAGAGTATGTTTTACTTGTGAGTGCCTGTCTATGGACTTTCTTAATCTGTTCAGCTGCCTCTGATTTACAAAATGTGCTTGGAGGTGCCAAAAACCTCTTCCACTTCTTATCATTTTGAAGATCTTCCTGTTGTGGTAGACATAAATGACTACTGTCTTTCTTAGTGTTTTTCTCTGAATCATCATCTTCCAAAGTGAGTGTTTCTGGTGTCTCTATTTTCCTTTTCTTGGCGGAAGGTGGCAACGGTGATATTATTTTCTTAGGCGACGAGAATAATTGAAGTAAGTTCTTCTTGACTGGCGTAATATTCATAGGATGATCCTCTATTCCCAAGGTAATAGTGACTGGCGATTTTAATGGAGTAAGCGGTTTGTTGTTAGTTGTGTTTTTGCCCTTGTTTCTCCTTTCTCCTTTCTCCTTTCTCCTGATGTCACTCCCGGTTTTCATGGGAGTTCACACTATGAGTGCCTTAGTTCTTAATGTTATCTTTTTATTTCCGTGCATTGTAGCTGTCTCACGTCCTTGTTTTGTCTTTGTTTTTATCTGTTACCGTTTCTGCCATGTCTTTGGACTTCGAGTTTTGTAGTCATCGCTTCCCTTGTTCCTTCGGTATTCTACTGCCGTTGTTTCAGATTTCTTAATCAATGATTTAACCTTGGGTTTGTTTGTTGTGGCTGTCTTAGCTGGTGATACTGGTATGATACTACCCTCACATCCATCTTGTCCTCACTTAGCCCATGTCGTGCCTTTTGATGATCTTTCATTCTGGATTCTGCAGCTTCTGAGCACACAAAATTGCATCTGTTGCATTTAAATACTGTCTTGGGATGTTTATTTCTGACATGCCTCATAAGGGCTTCCCGGTTCCTGTACTCT